>LCTX01000065.1:0-183656 GCA_002233555.1 Limonomyces culmigenus | reverse complement strand
AGCAACATGTGAATGATGCCCCAGGTGGCAGCAGCATTCCATGCTCACAGAGCATGTGCAGCTGTCACAGAAGATCCGATGACAACGGATGTGATGACAACAGCTACTGCAGGGTGAACTGCAGCAGGACAAGTGTCAGTCCTGTTACTTGATGGGTGATCTAGGACATAAAGCAGGTGACTGACGCGTCGCGTCGCGGTCATGTGACACTTGGGACATGCAGAAATTGGAGAGAAAACATGACATGGGCAAAACATGGCACAGGGGCCAGGGGCTCAAGAAAACTGTGACAGACCTTACCATCGACAATGTCAAGGCTGAGAGGGGTTCAAGTGTGACGGTACCAGAGACTACCCATGTGTGTCAAGACTGGTCTCTTGTGTATTCTGCGGCCAAGCAGAACTGGAACAACTATCAAGCCCACCTCACTACTACGCAGATCCCAACCTAGGTGCGCTCACTTGGGCTCAAGGCTGTTAGCCAATAACTCATGTGTCCCTGTTGTGTAGATCTAATGTGAAAACTATGCTAGCTTGGTGGCATGTACTTCAATCGATGTGCTCATGTGGTGCCTCAAACTCCAATACATCAGTGTTGCAAATATAGCTCTGGATTGCTGTGTACAGTGACGGACAAAATTGATCAAGTGTTTGGGACTTTTGGATTGATCCATTTATAGCTCAGCATTGAGCAATAAAACCTGACCTCAGAATATAGTGCTATATAGTGTGGCTTCATAGCTCTCAAATGGGCTACTACACGCTCCATAGAGTAGAGTCTTTAATGTGCTGCAAATAAAAAATTGACCTCATCTCATTTGATCAATTTTGTCACTTCTGATCAGCTCCCTATTGTTCTGCCCCTCCACCACTTGGATCATGACCAAGCATCTTTCAAATATTTTTATGCATTCCTCAATACCATGAGCACCCATTCATGACAGACATATGCCCAAAGGGAGCTCCAAACCATGTCTGTAATATTTTGCATCATGCCTTCATGTGCACGTGATTTCATCGCTCCTTCTACTCTGACTCTCGGTATGAGTGCACAGGTTGCCTCTATCCACAAATGAAGCCATGCCAACTAGACGGTCGAAAACACACCATAGTCAGACCTAATTAAGCCAGCGTCACTATCAAATGCTGGCCGCCAAAGGGTCATTCTGTTCTCGGCGACCGTGACCCGTTGAACTCGGCCCCCTCATATAACCACCCCAGATACAAGCCAATCTTTCTGTCTCATTCTGCGCAATAATGTCTTGCTTCCTGCTTCCTGCTTCCTACTTCTGATCTGATAGAGTGATACCGGGATGCACATGATTGACGGCCAGCTGTTACTGCTACTTATCTTTACGCAAGTGGCAAGTTTGGGGTCCTGCCTAGTGCGTCGCAGTACTGCAAATCCCGCAACTCGCTCCCACAATCATCGGTTAGCAGTGATGATGCTGGAACATAACGTAAGCATGCCTGATGCTGTGTTCGCCTGATGTGCAATCCCACATTTGATATTCTCCGCTTGATGAACAGCACAGTTTGCCCGAGCTTCAGCCTTCTGAACGGCAAGATCGATAAATTTGCTGTGGGTCTCCAACTGTCGGATAGCGAGTGGATGAATGACTTCTTTCCAGCACATGCTCCGCAGAAAAGCTCTCGCCCCTCCAGTCCTCTCCATCTTCGAGTCCCCCCTATTGTTTTTGCCTGACTCCACTTGTCTGCCCTTCCGGGACTATACCCCACATGTCAGAGACCATCTATGCTGCCTTGCCGAGCCAGTCTGCAGATGAGGAGGGTGATCCTTACTTATTGCCCACGCCTGCCAGTACGTGCCCAGTAGTTGCGATTAACTCAAACATTCATATTTATCACAGCTTCGTGCTTTTCCACTCGCTTGCTATCATGGATATGTATCGCTAGTCTCACGAATACATTGCTGACAATGGTCTTCTTATCTGTCGCTTCGCTCCAAACCAACGCACAATCCGGCGCAACCTCGCAAATACTCCGCCGGCCTAGTCCGTATATCAACGCAGAGGAACTGCGTGCGGCCGCCAGGCGCGCAAATGCTTCGTTTGCGCCCATCATGAACACACAACCTGCTGTATTTCAGCTCGATATTGGCGACAGTGCTCGGAGGATCCGAAACGATGCTTCGCGATCGTACCATAGCCCACTCGGTTACATCTGGCCAGGCGATCGGCATTTTGTTGCAACTTCTACTGTGGGGTGCAGTCACATACGATGCTGCCGCCGTCAGCTGAGCGACCTTTAGATCTTAACAGTTATGCAATGGCATATACGCGATTTCGATATGGAACGCTGCGTCCTGGCAGCTGATTGGCCTTTACCATCCCCGGACGGCTTCGATCCTGCCACTCAAGCTGTATCGACCAACCTGTTGAGCGCTTGGACGCTCAGTGGGACATCAGAGCTCCTTCCATCCATATCATGGGGGAGCGCACCACCTCGACAGCAGCAATTGGCTCAATTCAGTTTCAATGAGACTAGCTCATTCAGATCGAACGAGTTTCGTTGCCCGTCGACTACATTCGTAACGGTCGAGTTTACCTGTGCTGCCGCGCAAAATGATCTGTGTCACGTCGACTTCTGGCAACATCCAGATCTACCTCAAGCAGGTATGTCCTCGCTTTCCAAGATGTTTCTGATGTTCCATTGACAGTACAATACAGGGATACGCCTCATTCAGTACCAGTCGTTCTAGCTTTGTGGAGGATATTGCGGGGAAAGCCGGTAATGATCTTCAATGTAGCTGATATTAACGGACGTGCGAATGGTCATCCACTCTTACATGCACTCGTGGCCGACCAGTGTGATAGTCATGAGGTCACGGCAATGTATATCGTCAAGCAGGGTTGCATTATAGCTAAGACTACGTAAACGTGGATCACTTCCTCTGTATCGGAGGTACGAAAATTTGTACTCGAGCGGTGACTGGAGTCCCGGTGGTAGTAGCACCGGCCACAGCCAGGGGTAGACGGAACGCCCCAGAGCGCTTGACGGGGACAGCTGATCGAGCCGGTGCGGGTCGCGTCCGACGTGCCAGCGAGGACCACTCCTCATCAGGATCGGGGCTCGAGCGTGTGGACACCCTCGACGAGGAAGGAGGAGCCGGTGGGCGACGTCCAAGAAAAGTGCTCGTCTCGTCTATAGACCTGCGAGGTGTGTTCGCTGTGTCGTAAAGTGGGAGACGGGGTGATGGCTGAGGAACGCGTGAGCGAGAAGCACTAGTAAGAAACTCTTGAGCAGGCTCTGCAGGTTCGAAGGTCGGAAATCGAGGCGGAGGGAGACGGTCGAGCAAGTAAAAGTCCTTGAGGTGGGAGGGAGGTGGCGACGAGCCAACCACAGTCGGACTAGAGCTGATCGGATCTTCGTCTATCCAGGAGTGCTGAGGATGTTCCCAACGCCGAATGTGTGACGAGGATTGAGTGTGGAAGTCATCTTGCCGACGAGAAGCGAATGCAGATGCAAAGGCAGGAGGTCTGTGAGGTGATTGCGACTGAGACGCAAAAGCATTGGCAAGCAATGAGGGCATGCGGGCAGGAGCTCTGGAAGATTGGGAAGACGTAGCCATCGACTGTCTACTCTTTATAGGTTGGCTCGGCTGGTCGGGAAAAGTATGACTCAACAGGGCACGACCGGGCGCAACCCAACCCTCATCAACTTGCTGATGCTCAGACCGACGATCTGAGGAAAAGTATAAGTGCGACGTTGAGATACAACATGAACGACAGGGATCACACCCGAGTTGGGTGTACTGAACGCCAGACCATCGTCGTCAGTACGGGTTACAAGGAGAGCTTGATGCCGAGGGATTTGCACATTGAAGAAATCAGATGACTGGAAGTGAGGACGTGATCTATCGTTAACAAAGGCTTCACGATCAGGCGCATGCAAATGAGAGTCAGAGTCGTAGTGCGATGATTTGGGTGGAGGGTCAAGATAGAGAGTTGATGAAGATCTTGGGACAGGAGGAGGTTCCACGGACGAATGAGGGCCAGGGACACGAAGATCTTCAGGACAAAAGCTCTGAGCAGAAGGAAGCTGCGCTGGCGAGACGTGCGGAGGAGAACTGAGGCGGCCGACAACAGCATCAGAGTCAGGGTGAGGAACGGTAGCGGACGGAAAGGGAGAGGGAACGGTAGCGGACGGAAAGGGAGAGGGAAGACAGTGATCAAGTGGAGTGTGATCGATAGTATCCAGTGGCGGAATTTCAACAGCCGTGCTTGCCTTGAGTGCTTCATGGATCGCTTGCATGCGCTTCTCTCGAGCATCAGAGGCACGGTCTGTGGCAGGAGCAAGGGAGGTGCGAGGGTCGGATGTATGCGCTGGTTTGTCTGTTATCTTCGACGCAGATTTCTGGGAACGCTTTCCAGGTCCGAAGAATGTCTGCTTGAGAGGCTTAGATCCACGAGTCTGCTTGCCCTTCGGCTCGCGCTTCTTCCCAGTTCCAAAACTGCCATTTGACGCTGCCACCTCAGTCTTGGATCCAGTATGCCCCGAGCTAGGTTGAGGCCTACGCCGAGAGGCTGCGTTGACTTTCGCAATCGACCATGGGTTCGCTTCGAACTTCGTCTCGTCCGGGCGAGCCGCGAGGTCGAGGTCGTTCAGGAATTGCGATTCGCTAGACAGCGCGTCCTTCGAGTTCGGACCGTCGTTTTCAGTCTCAGAGGCATCCGAGTCGTGAGCGAAGTGATGCCGCAGACTAAAGGCCCAGCCATCGTCGGACGAGGACATGGAGGATGGCGGTCAAGAGAGACGTTACGCCACATAGCCAGCACCCTGAACCTAATTCACATCTCGTATTCCGGGAACAAAAGAAATTGGTATTTGCAGGGCTGTGACATGCAGGTGCTAAGGTATTCATAATGCGTGTGTTGGCAGAGAAGTGCAGGTAGGCATACAATGATCGTCTATAACTGCGAAGAGGTCAGCACACGCGGACAACGGGCAATAAAAAAGCAGGAGGGACTAACCCTAGGAAAGGGTGAAAGCGCGAGTGACATGACGGTGGAGTGCGACAGCAAAGAGTCAAAGGTGAAGGAGTATGCAGCGCAGGGCGCAGAAAAGTACACTATGTAAAGAGGAGTCTACCGGGGGCGAAGTCCAATGTTCGACAGCAGAGTCCGCAGTGACTCGTCAAGGAAAGGTATAAACGAAGGTGGGTGATGCGTCAGGGATCAGTGTGACACGTCAGGATCAGCCTGTGCTGTCGCAGTCGAGTAATAAGAACCGTCGTCTGTTTCCATAGTGCGCATTGATGATCGCGTCAGGACACTGGTCGAGCTGTCCATGCGAGGCTGGACGAGCTGCATGAAAGCATTAGTCAAGTCGGATATAGGCTCGTACGTAGACACTTACAGCTCCGAAGGGCCGCGTGTAGTCCTCGTGGTCTCCGAGACTTATAGCAGCCGTGCTCTGGTTCGCAACCTGTCCTGGTCCGAGACGAGTGGCGAGCGTCGGATCGAGCAGTCCCTCAGGTGTGTACAGACTCTCCGTGATGTCTGGTGAAGGCAGTGGCGGGAGCGTGAGGCCAGGCGAGAGGCCTGGCCATGCCCACCGAGCATCGTCTGACGGGTAGTTCTCTTCATCTCGGGAGAGGGCCTCGAGCGTGGGCTGGTAGTCCCACGCCGGAAGTCGTCCAAGACCGGATGGAGGGCGGGCGGCACCGGCGCCAGGACGGAGCATAGACATGGGTGAGGCTACACTTGAGCGCGGAGACGTCGGCGGCGACGCATGCATGGCTTGTGAGATGAGATGCTCATGTGCCGCGGAGTGCGCAGACTGGAAGAAGGTCGGGACTGGCCGCCGGGGAGGGGCTGCCGCAAAGTGCTCGGTCACGTCCTGGGACGTCGAGGGTAGACTCTGCGATTCGCCTGCCCCTGCATCCGACTTCTTCCTGCCGAAGCGACCGCGGAGCGACTTCGCAATGAAGGACTTGTTGCTCCTGACGGACGCCTGCCGGCTGACGACTGGCGAGCGCTCAGCGACGGGCGAAATTTGCCGCTTGTACGACGAGGGCGGGTCACGCTCGACGAAACCAACTCGTGCGTATTGACCTGAACGTCTGCCGTGCGCCTCGCTGCTGCCAGATCCGCCATGCCCTTGCGAGGAGGGTGCACCAACGTGTTCTTGCGAAGAAGTCGGTTGTGCATGCCCGTGGGAGGAGTGACCGTGAGAGGAGTCGCCCCTTGGAGAAGAAGTCCGCGATATGTCGTGCCCGAGCGCGCTGGCTGCCATGAGTGCAGGTATCGGACTAAGGCCATGACCAGAGGACGAGTTTGAGTCGTGTGTGTCAGGAGCCCGAGAATAGCGCCCGTGGCTCGCGGAGGAGCCCGAGGCGACACCGTATGGGACTGGACTAAGGCTTCGTCGTCCGTAAGAGCCAGAGCTGCGGCCTCTTGTAGCAGCAGCAGCAGCTCTCGGGGTGGGCTGCACCATGATGGCTTCATGATGGCCGGACGACGATCCTGAGCTATACTCAACCGGCTTCCATGTTCCATGAGCTGCAACGTCTGCACTCCTAAGATGACCTGAACTCGAGGACTGGTGACCGTTGCCCGAGGACATTACAGGTGATGGCGGTGTCTCCACAGTGCTCGCACGTCCGGTCAGCCACAAGCCAGGCTCGATGCCGGACACCGTGCGTGAGCGAGGACTGACCGGGCTGGGCGGCCCACTAAGCTTCCTTGCCCCGATCGCAATTGCAGCAGCCCCTGCCCCAGCAAAGGTGGCGCCAGTTGTATCCTCGCCGTGCCCATGATCACCAAACGGATCCGGCCTGCCGTCCAGCATAGCCATCGGCGTGGAGGGTGCGGTGACAAAGTGTCCTTTGCTGCTCGCCACGTCGGGGTGTCCCAAGCTGGCGGAGTACATGCCATCTTCGTCCGGTACATCGTCGTCAAGCAGCTCGTCATCCTCTGCACGGCTAGTGCGCCGGGCCTGCATCGGGTCGTATCCACCAGCTGCCGCGGCCGGAGTCATGGCGGCGAGACCTGCGGCACTGAGCGTGGATTGGCGGCCACCCCGCATACGCTCCCTCATCACTGGCCCGCTCGGCAGATCGTCCTCGCTGTCGTTCAAATGTGGCCTGAAGGTGTCGTCCGCACGGTACGCCAACGCACTCTGTTCCAGCTTGCGCTTGTTTGAGCGCCTCCTGGCAAAGACGGCCCAGACAACCATAGCCACGGCTAGCAGCACAACACCGCCGACCGTACCGCCGATGGCACTGCCGTTGTGAGCGAACGAGCGATGGCCGCTGGGGCCGCTGTCGGGCACTAGCGTTGCAGAAGGTATCACCGTCACAAATGTGACCGTGGTTCCCTCGCCGATGGAGGTCTCGGTGAGCGTGATCTCCGCTGTAGACAGATGCCAGCCCGAAGGAGCAGTGAGTGGCCATGTCGAAGTAGGCTGGGCGGGAACGCCAATGTGAGGCGAGCTGGAAGCGTTCTCCACGCCTGAGTCGGAGTGCGATGCAGTGATCGGTGCTAGCACCGACGATCCCGAACCCGGAGGGGCTGTCAGTGTTGGTGGAGGAGGCGAAGACATGGTGAATGTCTGAGATACACTGATGCGAAGGTAAGCGGTGTGGAAAATGGAGATTGGTTTACGAACGTATGCGACGGCGGGTTGACGGACCCCGGGATTGACACCCCGATTGACGACGCACTCGCGATTACCGATACAGTGCCTGACACACTCGTGCCGGTAGGGGCTGCTGTCACACCAGTACCAGATGCTGATCCAGTTCCAGATGACGATACCGTCGCTGATGGTACTGAGCTAGTTCCTGAAACCAACGAGCTAGTGCCCGAAGGCGTCGAGGACCGAGTCTGAGTGGAGGTGTCGCTCTGCGTTGAGGAACTACCGCTCTGGGTTGGCGTGCCACTCTGGGTCGAAGTGCCTGACACTGGCAGTGTGCTGCTTTGCGACGAGGTATCACTCGTGGAAGTGTCACTTTGGGTCAAGCTACCTGATACTGGCGAGGTACTGGTCGAAGAGGAGGACCCCGTCGGGGTTGATGACATGGTTGAGGCGGATGATGTCGACGCCGATGTCAAAGACGACGTGGAGCTGTTGCTATGTCAGAGCCTGAGCAAAACACGCATTTACAGGGTTACGCACATGTTGGTAGGAGACACTGTGGTGCTACTATCCGAGCTGGTACTACTCAAACTGATGCTCGCCGAAGGGCTGCTGACCGAGATACTGGTGGCAGTCGTACTTGTGGATGTCGGGGTAGATGTGGCCGAATCCGATGTGGACGTTGGAGCGCTGGAGCTAGATGTCGGGGCGTTGGTAGACGTCGGTGTGGCCGTGCTGATACTCGAAGTGCTCGATGAAGCAGGGGTGGTCGTCGTGCTGTTCGACTGCGTGCTTGCCGAGGAGTTCGAGTTGGTTGAAACCACAGTGCTCGAGTTACTTGTGGGACCTGCGGTATCGCCGTCCGCCGCAGCCGTAGTTGTGGACTGATGGCTTTGTGGAGACGCAGAAGGTGCAAGCGAGATAAGGGAGCTCGAGGTCGGCGTTGATGATGTGGTTTCACTATCATACATAGTTCAGTATATCGTAAGCATCATTTAGTATGCTCTCACGTTGAGGAGCTCGTGCTTATGAAAGTGTCGCTGATCGAAGTGCTCGATATTGACGTGGTCACGCTGGTCGACGAGAAAGATGTGATCGTCGCACTCGAAGGAGAAGAAGTGGTCGTGTCTGAGGTGGTGGAGGTGGAGGAGGAAGATGACGTGGTACCGTCGACCGGGGGCATCAGGGATGTGGGGGACAGGGTACTACTGCTACTAGAGTCCGAGGAAAATGTGTCGGTGAGAGATGATGAAGACGGGGTCGATGTGGAGGTGGAGCTTGGCAAGGTAGACGAAGAGGCTGCGGAGACCGATGACAACGGAGATGTCGATGTCGATGGCGCACCAGTGTCACTCGTCGAAGGGTCTGAGTCCGCGTCTGTGCTCTGGCGAGCATGGATTGGGCTCGCCATCGCCCGAGGTATGAACGCTGCCGCAGCTGCAGTCGCAGCAGCGAGAATTGCGGGCCGTGAGCCTCGGACCGTGCGCTGCATGCTCCTCCGCGTAGAAGAGGCGACCATGGCTTCCTTGAGGTAAGGGTGGGAGGATGGACACAACCAAGTGAATGGCTGGTCCGAAGTACGAGGTCGCTCAGCAGGGAGGCGACAGGTGCGTGCAGGACGTCGGCGGCGGGCTCCACACGACGTAGGGGGAGGTGTAAAAGAGTGAGGAGGGGTTGGAGGAGCGGAGACACGCGCCGTGGAGAGTCGGGCGAGGAGAAAGAGCACGCGCTTGTCATGGCCAATAGATGTAGCAGTAAGCAGTCAATTTCATTTCTACATTACTCTTCCGTTCCTTCCATCGTCGCCTGTTCGCGCGACCAGGACGACCACGAAGCACGTTCGGCCATTTTTTTCTTGATCATCTGAGTGAGAGAATGTGTTCCAGATCGGCTTGAATAGAGCTATATTAAGTGGTACATAAGAAATAAGGACTGCATCCGCCAGACACCGGAGATCTCCGGTCGCCGAGGTTGCCGAGGCGATGGCAACCCTAAACGTCACGGCGGCCCCGGAGTGCAGCCGTGACCATCGTGTGCCTTTTTCTTCCATGTTTGTTACACTCTTGCTGTGATGTGTCGTGAGCTACAACTGTGATAGATCGTCACTGGGCCTGCTCCTAGATGCATGCAACATAACCAACGTTTGAGCCTCGAGGCTGGAGGTTGCTCCTCTCTTTCGCGCTGACCATACGGTCCATGCCCAACAACTCCGAGTGTGTGCGCTTTCGTCCAGTACATCCGCTGCCATTCTGATCCAGCTCGATGGCGCAGACAGTATGATATTGCCTCTAGGCTCCCGCTTGAGATATGGCATAGAATATTCAACCATGTCTGTGTCGACGGCGGCGCAACTGCTTGCGCCCTCTCCTCTGTGTCTCGGCGCATGCGAGATGCATCGGCAAGCTTTAGATTTCAGTCTGTCTTTGTCATCGGTCCCTCAAGACTGACCTCCCTTCTGAAAGCTCTCCGTTGCACTCGTGAGCCAGACCGTCACATCCGCTATCTTTTTATTGCCTTCCGTCAACCTGATATATCAACCCAATGGCAAGATAGCTACCACAGCATTCTCGAAATGGCAGCACCATATCTCGAAGTGTGCACTATTCGTGCACTACAAAGGACACTGGCCTTTCCTCCTGGCATTCGCTTTCCATCACTTCGCGACCTTGTACTCAGCGGCTTTAGATTTGCTATCTCGAGCCCTTTTCCCGCCCTCACACGCTTGCACGTCATAGATAACTCCGAATTCAAGATTTTCAAGAATGTTCGCGGACTTGAGTGCCTTCGCCTTTCGGAATATGGTGTGGTGAAGTTAAAAACCATCCTCCGTCATATCATCAAGTATCCGCAAGAACAACCCTCAGGTCTTCGCAAATTGATAGTTGAAGTGAAAGGCGAGAACTTCGACAATCATCGCCATAGCGACTAGCAGGAGATGTGGTACTCCGCCCTTGAGTACCTTGACCTTATGGCTCAAGAACATAACCGAGCCACCCGTTGTCCCAGCATCGTAGTGCTCGACCCACTCGAGGGCGGATACAGCCTTGAGCGCTCCGCGGAAGATTGGCGAGATATCGTAGAGCAGGACGGAGATGGCGCGTGGAGTCCAGAGGTGCTGCAAGAGATATCAGTAGCAGGTTCGTCCCATCTTGATGAGAGCTATCGAATAATACTTAAGACTGCAGATATGATTGGGCCGCCAGTTTTTGTGTCGTAGCCTCCTGGCTTCCACTAGTGACGGACATGATTAGACCATAATTCATCCAGTTCAGCAAGCAAAGGGACGAAGTCGAAGGACAGGAGAAACATGATCGAGTTAGGACCCGAGTGCAATCATCTCCTTCTACCGTCCACTGTGCAGCGAACCGACATGTCCTTTGTGTATCACAGGGCGCACTAACCGCCTGCTTTTGTCCTCGGCGCCGTGTTTGTGCTGAAGATGAACCTGTAACCCTATCCATCACTGCATCTCTCTACCACCCTGTTGCGGGCGGAGAAGCTCGGCGCAGCAATCAGATGGCATCGGCGAGCGTTGCTCTCCCTCCAGTTCTTCATATGTCCGTGACTTCCTGGTGCGGGCACCTCTTTCCTGAAATGAAGACCGAAGCTGATTGTACCAGTGCTTCGTCAGGGTTCCCTTATGAGATATGGCAAAGGATCGTGGGATTCGCATGCGTCGATGGTGGCCGCACTGGAGCCGCTCTGGCTCGCGTCTCTCGCTACATGCGTGAGGTATCTGTCCACTTGAAGATCCAAACTGTCTCTATCACCACTCTAAGGCAGTTCAAATGTCTCCATCGTCTCCTTACAGACGCGACGGAAGATAACCGCCACGTTCGAGCGCTCTTTATCGCTACCGATGCATACGACACTCGGGACGTGATCGAAGCCGAGCGTTTCCAAGGCAGACAGATCTCACCAGTGCAGCAACATACCCAAGAGGCGTGGCTCGCTCGGCGGTGGCAGGACGAGGCACAGGAATGGCAAGCGACATGTGAGGCTGTGGTCGTCTTGATCGCCCCGTACGTGGAGGTGCTCACCCTGCACGTTCCTCACGTCGAACCAGACATATTTCCTCCCGATCTACGCTTCCCTTATCTACAAGACCTGGCTGTGGGACGTATCTGGCGTACAGCTCGGGACCTACAAGTTCCTACTCCCCTTCGCCGCCTACATCTTTTTGGTGAGATCCAGCCCGAAATCTTCCAGGGTTTGGCGCCAGTGCGTGGACTTGAATGTGTTCGCCTCTCCGGAAATACGAACGAATGGATGCTAGCCACCGTCCTTGAGCGTCTCGTGGAACGCACGGCGCCGGCCGAGCGCCGGAAAGAGCTCTTCGGCGACTTGCAGGTAGTGATCATCGAGCCTGGGGAGCCTTCAATGCGGAATGGGCAGAACCGCAACTCCATCAGAGACTGGTACAACGCATATGGCCGTCTCCAGCGCATAGCTATGAAGCACCCTTGCGGGCAGGACCGGCTTGGTGTGGAGGTGCTCGCTCCAAGACCTGCGGACGAGGGTTACGACATCAGTCTTGCCTACAGTGACTGGCGGGACGTCGTGGAGATGCACGGAAACGGGGCGTGGACTGTGACGACATTAGGTGCGTTGACTCAAGAGCATTTTTAGGTTTTGCTTTGACGGATGTGACTTTAGATTAATGCACACCTAAGTCTGGCACAACCATGTGCTCATCCTTTTTACTGATGATCGATGTGATCTGATACTATGTTACAACCATGCCATGCGTGAGATTCAACATCCGGGGCCAGGGGTGCCCATGATATAAGAGAGTAGGTCTGGAGTTCACACATTGCCGACGAAGCAGTGGCAGAGATGGGAGTTTTTGGTCCATGTTCGAGATCAAAGTGACCGAACGTCTGATCGCAGAGGCAAGGGAAGACAGCTTTGAATGAGAATGCCTCATGTAAGGTCTTGCACGGGACGTGCAGGGTGAACACCTTGACCTGAGATGACAGCAGAATGACAAGAGAGGTGCAAACTGTCTTTCTTTCATTCGTCCATTCCCGTGGTGATAATGTGCCTTTTCTATGGTGTTGTTCATGATAGGCAGAAGCAAGAGGTGGAAAGAAGCGCCCGATCGCCCCTCTTCCCAAACGCGTGCAGCAGACGCGTCTCCCACCGGGGATCCTTCACCACCGACGATGGCGGCGGACGCGGGGCTGAAGCGCTTTAACCTAGAGAACGACATCCTCCAGGTCTCTCCGCAGGACGAGATCTACCGCTACGACCCCGCAGAGGCGCGCAAGCTCGACAACGAGGCGCCGTGGAATAATGAGTGGGTCCACATACGCTCGTTGCTCTGTGTTCGTGCTAACAATTGGGCAGTCCACACTACTTCAAGTCATGTAAGATCTCTGCCATTGCGCTGATCAAGATGGTACGTCGCGGTATGTTCAGCGGCGTGTGCAGGGCCTGACCAGGGATTCAGGTCATCCATGCGCGCTCTGGTGTGCCGTACGAGATCATGGGCCTCATGCAGGGCAAGATCGTCGGCGACGCGCTCGTTATCATGGACTCTTTCGCGCTGCCCGTGCAGGGCACTGAGACTCGCGTGAACGCGGCGAACGAGGCGAACGAGTTCATGGTGCAGTACATCGAGTCAAGCGAGAAGGTGCCCTCCCCTACCCCGATCTATACAACACACAGAGATATTGACGGGTTGCGTAGGCCAAGCGGATGGAGAACGCCGTCGGCTGGTACCATTCGCACCCCGGCTATGGTTGCTGGCTGTCCGGCATCGACGTGAACACGCAGATGAACAACCAGCAGTTCCAGGACCCTTTCGTCGCCGTCGTCGTATGTCCTCCCTTTCCGCCCCTCACCTCTCCCACCCGCTCACGAGGGCCGCAGATCGACCCGAACCGCACCATCTCCGCAGGCAAGGTCGACATCGGCGCGTTTCGGACGTACCCCGCCGGGTACACGCCGCCTGCAGGGAAGGGCTCGGACGAGTACCAGAGCATCCCGCTCAGCAAGATTGAAGACTTTGGTGTGCATGCGGGCCAGTACTACCCGCTCGACGTTCAAGTCTTCACGTCTTCGCTCGACGCCGAGCTTCTCGGCCTGCTGTGGAACAAGTACTGGGTCAATACCCTCAGCCAGTCCCCGCTCGTCTCGGTCCGCCTGTCTTGCTCCCGGATCCGCTTCACACACTGAACCAGCTTGCAGAACCGCGCCTACGCCGTCTCGCAGCTTTCGGATCTGCATCAGAAGCTGTTCAAAGCGCAGGGCGCGGTCCAGAGCACGCGCGCACAAGTGCCCGTGCTGCCGGTCGACGATAAGTCGGCAGCGGCAGGCAAGGGCAAGGAGACGGAGAAGAAGAAACCAGAGGAGAACCAACTTGCCAAGAGCGTCAAGGACAGGTCAGTCCGCGCCTTGAAATACGTGCTTCCGCTGACGCTCTCGCCCCGCAGCACACGGATCGCGGCGGAGGCGCAGCACGGGCTAATCGCACAGGTGATCAAGGACGTCGTCTTCTCCCGCCGGCTCGCGGCGGATGCGGCGCCGTCTGCGGCGCCGGTTGGCGATGTCATCGACACGACCATGTCTGGTTGAGTCGTCGCGTCCGCCGTTTGCACTGCATAGATCCCTCCCACTGTATTTGTCTCGCTCATTGTCTATTGCAAGGACCTGCCAGAACAACAAGCCATCACAGTCCCCCACGCATACGCTCTCGCAGCCGCATGAGAGCCTTGCCGAGCTCGTTGCGCCCCTGCCCGTCCCCGCCGGTGCCCCAGAACGCGTCGACAGGGCTGTCCTCAATCAGCTCCGTGTCGCCCGTATCCAGCAGTGCCTTCCCGATCTCCCTGTTTTGCGTGAACTTGAGCTCGAGGACCTGGTCCATGATGGCGACGTTGACGCCGAACCAGTCTTCCCGCTGGAACTTCTTCAACCGACGGGCCTCCTTGAGTGCGCCGCTCGGTGCTGGTTTGCGCCGGATGCCCTCGGCGAGCTCTGGCCGGTGCGCGAGGAACTTGTGGGCTTGGAATACTGGCCGGTGTGCTGAGCGGAGGTCTCGAGAGCAGATGAACAGTACGCACGGTGCTCGGAGGTAGGGTACACGCGGCCATCGTACTTCACGGGGTGAGGAGAGAAGTTCGTGAACCTACCGATATGTAAGCCGGATGGGCGAGGGTGGGCAAGTGGACTGGCTCGTAGTACGGTATGGCGCGATGGTAGAAGTAGATTGGCTTGGGTGTGGGCGTGTCAACTTGCACTACATTGTCTGAATTGGCTTGAGTGGCCTCGAGTGCTTGACCACCGGTGTCTTGGAGGAGTGCTCTTGAGCAAGTGTTTCAGGGGGCAGGTGCATGGCCCAGTGGAAAGCTCACCGGATAAGGTGCTTGGCTTTGCTGTGGACATCTCCAGGCTGATCAGTCAGTTACGAGTACGTAATTTCCCAGCGCCTGCGGTCTATATGCCCAAGAGATACACAGCCCCGAGCTCGCAACCGATGAGCATGACTCGGACAGCCTTCGGAAGTACGTGTTGACATACAGCTCCTGACATACCGTTTGACTCCGTGCCCTCATTATCACGCGGATCTACGGAAGGAACAATGCATGAGAACGATGTACAGTAACTAGTCTACACATTCACTACCTGGCCTTACGAGCGCGGGGCTTCGAAGCAGAAGCCTTGGTCTCAACTGCCTTCTGCTTGCCCATCCTCTTGCTCGATGCGGACGAGGAGGCGGCCGGTGCGACGTCGTGAAGAGTACGCGAAGAGCGACGACAATCAGTCGGTTCTTCAACCGCGGCCTTGGCAACACGACCCTTCTTGGGTTGCGTCGGCGAAGAATCCTCATGGGTGTGGATGTCGGTGGAGCGAGCACGGCGAGACGGCAGAGACAAAGGGAGTGGAGCAGACTTGGGAGCGTCCTAAGCTTCAGGCGACAGCGATGGCGACAGACGAAACGGTACGTAGCGTGGTGTGGCCACCAGGTGCGATGGTGACGGAGGCGTCGATGCGAAGAGCCTGAGGACGAGGACGGCGGGGCACGGGTTGACGGCTGAGGCAGACGTGACGATGACGCTTTCGGCGCGCCCAACGATTGTGCGCGAGGTAGGACGCGACGAGACAACGACGACGATGAGGCAACCGGGACAGAAGATGGCAACTTAGACGAGGACGGGTTCTTCGAGGAGACTATTTTGCGCAGAGATGACGGATGTGGAGAAATCGGAGCGCGGGTAGGCGAGGGTGGAGTCGAGAACGGCGGTGGTATTGACAGAAAAGTCGCCGGTCGCGGAGCATCTTCATCCGGACGTGAAGGGTCTTGCCAGCCATGCGGCCTCGGAGTGGAGTTCTGCACGTCCTCGCGGATCGTGCTCACACTCGGCGGCTGCAGTAGCGGTGCGGGGACCGGCGGCGCGAGCTGCGACACGCGCTGCGCTGCGGAGCTCGAACCGTGTGGGCAGCACAGGCAAGTTGGCGTCGAGTGCAGGGCCCATGATCCGGCGGGGCGGGAGCGCGCTCGGCGGGGCGGGCGCGTCGCTCGACCCCGAGCCGACGCTGCTCGACGCGGGGCTCGTCACCCCCGCGAGCGTGCTCCATAGCGATGTGGACGTCGAGCCCGGCGTGGATGTAAGGTCGTCGTCGCTACCGGGCGGGGACAGCGGCGCGGGCTTGCCTTTCTTGCGCAGCTTGAGCGCGAGTGGCGCGATCGTGTCCAGCGGCGACTCGACCTGAGCGCTGGAAGAAGCCTGGAAACCGCTTGAGATGGGGATACGGGTTTGAACCCGAGCGCCGGGCAGCGCCAGCGCCATCAGTGCCTTCCAGCGCCTTCCAGCCGCCGGGAGCTTTGCTGATGGCTCACCCGCCGGGAGGCCGAATGACGCTTGCTGGCTGGCACTGCGGTACTGGCCGGCGCAGGTCCTACCGCAAAAGTCGTGTGCCCAACCATTTTCGACGTACACCGGCCTCGTACCACAGTTCTTTGCAAGTTTCAGTAGCTACTCATGTCGATGAATGACTCAAGATTGACCTTGCAGAGCCTGTTAGAGGGTGCTATGCTGGTGTGGAGAGCATTGACCGCAACAGAATTCTGGTGGTTTGTGGGGGCATGTCCAGAAGGAGAAGGGTAGCCAGTAAAAAGAGCAGGGCCGAGAGAAGAAGTAGGGCCGGGAAACGAAACAGGGCTGTAAGGGGGCGGAGGGCCGGGAGGGGGAGGATAGTTGAGAGGTGCAGCTTGGTTAGGGGTTGCAGTATGTCTGAAAGGAGGAGCCTGGTTCGCATTTAACATCGCATCGCGATGAGTGCGCCCACAGTGTGGGGCGAATCTTCCGTTCGCATCCTGCCAAACGGGTCTTGTGCACGCCGGATACGCGCACGCAAGGCGCGGGGCGCCAGCTGAAGCGGGGATAGTGGTCATGGGTGGGCGATGGGCGGTAAGGCAAGTGACGGATAGGAATATAAGTATGATGGCCTGGTTAAGTGACTTACGAGAGCGAGAATAGGCGATGGACATGAGGCAGAGATCGAAAGTTCACCGCTGCACAACTCTTTCATCAAACTGTGAAAAGATTTCGCGCAAGCAAGCGTCCAAGGCGCGCGCCTGGGGCCGCGTCCACTGCCAGTGGCAGACTCGGGCCCGAAGATGCAAGGACGCGGGAAAGTGGCTGCGGCCCGGAGTGCCGCCTTCCTGCATCCGTCCGCGATGGTGGTTCGCACATGGAACAGTCGACGTCTGCATCGTGACTCTTCCATCTCGATGGTTGTGCTATCCACATCTACAGTAATGGTTTCATCAGTCTCATGGCTGTCTCACAAGGAACAGGGGCTTGTCTGTCAATGTAGATTCTGGGGTCCCTTCAAGTTCGCCTGCAGTGAACAGACCGCACCTTAGCCGCGCGCTTTGGACGCCGCTATCGCCCTCAGTGACGCACATGCGTATAACCTTGGAGCCCTTTCCAGAGTTCAATCAAATACAAGTGTGGGATGGTTGCTGCGCCTCTCCGTCCCATTCCCCTTGCCCAAGTATTTGCGTTGCCCTTTCTCAGTATACAGCACGCCGAGCCAAACGATACGGACAAACATACTAGATCTCCTTGGACAGTCTCCGACATATGGCTCCATATCTTCCATTGTGGGTGACCAACTGGACAACAGTCCCTTACGACTGCGATCGTCCCGAATGTGTGGGTACTGGGTACAAGACCCCACATGAATCTGTTCGTGTGCGATACAGCAGAGGGCGCTCGTCAGAAGGGCGTTGGGGTGATGAGCCGCGGACCGTGTACTGTGAGCATGGCTTTTGCTGCTTCTGGCCCCGTTTTCACGCAACTCGTATCACCATAGCCGGACGTGTGGATAAGTGCTCCGCACCTCGACGCTCTTACGATAGATCTCGGTCTTACGAGCCACCCAATCGCTCATATGATGCGATCCGTCGCTCTGACAGTGCCTGTATACCTCCACAAGAGTATCTCTCAGGCGAGTACAATCATCGCTGTTTGACGAGGTCACCGACTCAGACACTTCATTCAAGGCTACGCTAGATATGTTCGCCAATGTTTGGAGCCCCAGGATGCAGGCAAGAGATCCAGAAGTGTCGGCAGGCGAGAAAATGACATCAAGAACCATGGACACCGCTCGGCTGGTCTCTCGGCGCGTATTTTGTTTTACCGTCGCGGTGAGCCATACTATGAGTTAGTGCCATTGCTGCGTCGGTCTCTACGCCATGCTAAAGTGTGATTAGGTTCACGAACTTCTCGCCCCATGCTATAGCCTTCAACGGTCGCCGATACCCCACGGCCGAACATCGTTAGCTCGTTCCTATCAACTTTTACTCGTCCAACTTACAGTACCTGCAGTGTTCCAGGCGCACAAATTCCTTGAACACCGTCCAGATCTCGCTGAGCGTATTCGGACTATCAACAGTCCTCGGGATGTGCTCCAGGAAGCTACACGACTGCGCCGTTTGCAACGCCCAGACTGGTTGGATGTCAACGTCCGCGTCATGGAACTGGTTCTCAGACTGAAGTTCAATCAGCACCCACCACTTGCACACTTGCTTTACTCTACTGGAGATGCGGAGCTGGTGGAGGACAGCCCTGTGGATGCATTCTGGGGCATTGGAGCAGACGGACTGGGACGGAACGAGCTGGGCAAAGCTCTGATGCGGTTGCGGGGACGGATGCAATCGAAGCTCTGACACCAGGAAAAGATATACAGTCTCGTGTAATAGAACTGATGAAGGATCCTCAAATGATGTCTGACTCTGTAAATATACTTGACGGATGCAATTTGTACGACGTCAGTAAGTATCCGAACGTCGTAGATGAATGAATTCGAAGTCTTTTTTGAAGGCATAAAGCTTCATGCATTCAGTCACTATACATACCAACAGTGCTTCTGCCATGATACCGGCCTGCTCAGTTGTAGATGATGAGGTATAACGGACGAATGGCGTCGTTCTGTCGATTGGCATCAGTTCCATGATAATGACCTGTCAACGCAAGACTTCCATTATAAACCACCATCTCGTCGTAATTGAGATCGACACCCGGCGTTCCGACGACTGAGTCGCATCCGGCGGGAGGCTAAGAATCCTCTGAGCGTTACACTTTGTGCACAATGTGAAGTGCGCACCGCCGTAAGCCATGGGGCGTCCGTGCTATACGACTGTGCCTTGCCCGCGACGACGTGAGTCACGAGAAGAGCTTTGTTGTTGGACCCGCCGTGCTCTTGGGCATAGCCCGCTGCCTATAGATAGCTTAGCCAGACGATGACACTGATAGAAAAGGAAGGAAGACCTTGGATGACACGGAAGATGTGTAGATGCCTGAGCCAAACCGCTCCCATTTATGGCGACTTCCTGACAGCGATGTGCGGAAAGATGACTGAAATCGGTGTGAGCAGAGGGTGCATCAAGTCCAGGAGCAGACTAACCCTGATGATACAACAGAGCGCACACTGACTGGATGTACACACGTCTTTGTTCTTGTCGTCGTCACCGAGCCGGCAAGCACGAGTCGTTCCATGGAAGCGACGGCGCGTGTTCCCACCATTGAGGCCTCGCATCTTCTCCACTACGAGCCGGTAGTCATTGAAGCTTTCGTTAAGCTTCTTCGTGCAGTAGATCTTCCAGACCTCACGCAAGAAAAGCCATCAAGACTAGTTAGTGATGAATTCTTGGGCGTAATATTCGGCGCATTCACCTTGATCACAGTGTTCATAGGCATGTTCGGGTGGTCCCATCGCACCTTGAACTGTGTCATAACTACACAAGACGCGATGCCAGCGATGGAAGGATCAATAAAGTCTAGGGAGCCACCACTGTTGAACGCCTCGCTGTTGGGAGGAACCTCGAAAAGAGCCGGTGCTAGAGTGTTGGCGTTATGACGAATCAAAAGTAAAATGTGTGCAGTCACTAACCGGCGTCAACCGCTTTCTGTCGACAGTCCTTGCTGCAAAAGTCGTGCTCTTTGCCGTTGCTGACGACCCTTGGCCTTTTTTGGCATCTGAGTGGACATTATTTTTCATGGAGGACGACGGGAAAATGGGTGAACATACCGTAGACAAGCATCACTTGGGGTATAATTGATTCAGTATGAGACCAAAAGAAATGAAGCAAAACGTGGATACACCTTCCCTGAGATGCCGCGGTTTTATGCAGGCCGGCGCAGGTCTTGCTACAGAAGTCGAGCGCCTGACCTTTCTGCACGTGCACCGGCCACAAGCCACAGTTCTACGCGAGCTTCAATGACGTTCGCTTACGTTTGAGGGCAGTCACTGACCTTGCACATGCCGCCAGAAGAAGCCATCGCGTCTCGATGAGTACGCCCACAGTGAGCAGTCAATCTTCCGTGGGCGTCCTGCCACACCGGCTTCGTACACGATGGGTATGTACACTGAGTGTGAGAGGCTATGGCGGGTAATCTGCGAGGAAGAGCCTGGCTGGAAGGAGGAGCGCTTTTCTGCTTCGACATCGCGTCGCGGTGAGTACGCCCACAATGCGCCGCCAGTTTCCCGTTTGCATCCTGCCAAACGGGCTTCGTACACAATGGGTATGCACACTGAGGTCGAGAAGTCATGGCAGGCAATGCGCAGCGAGAGACAGGTGCCAGATGGGAATTAAGGGTCAAGATAAGTGGGAGAGCGACAACAGGCAGTAGGGCATTAGACACTGCCCAACCCTTTGATGAAACTCTGAATACGACTCAGAGGTCGTAAGTGTGCACGTCAATATGCTCGATAGCAAGAGGCGCGGAACCCACACGTGTTGGCGCGCGGCTAAGGGGCTGTCCATTGCAATCAATCTTGAATCTTGAAGGATCCCAGAGTCGGCTCAATCCGACGATCGTCGCGCTCGACAGACACGTCCATGGAACCGTCGTTGTCGATATGACCAGCACAGCTTCTAAAATTTAGCTGTAGTCTTACAGCCCTTGACCGTCGACCGGTTTGGCGCGCATCGTCGCGGCGGAATTATCATCTCGGGCGCGCGGATGCTGAAGTGAAAGTGAGAGAGAAAGCGTCGTCCATGACCCGGGGTCGCCCGGTCTTCGGCATCGCCCGTGAGTTGGCTTCCTCCCACCTCACGATCCCAGTCGCAACTCACAAGATCAGCGTAGTGTGTTCTCCTATCCATAACACGAATCAACCCATTTCACTTCCTCTCTTTGCATTGGTACCACTTCATGGCGCACTACCACTGGTGCCATTTTCTCGTCTATTGCTATCGAGCTGGTCCCCCTCTCATCGTCCACACTCTTTTCATCAAGGTGTCCACCGCTCATACTTCCGGATACCTCTAGGGCAACACCCCCGGTGCTGAATGACATTTATGTATCTCACGCCCGCTCGATATCAGTTCGGTACTGCTCTGTTGTCACAAGCGTGCCGCGTGCCTGCCCTATCGACGCCGCACGTCCTCTCCAAAGCCGTGTACACTTCACGCCGCAAGTGCCTGTCGCAGCCACTACCCTGCCTTGACCTATTTCTGCCGAAGTACGGCGTCTCCTCAATCAAGATCTTCCCTCGCTACAGCATGGAACACCGTCACTTCCCTGTCGGCTGTTGACGCCGGTGTGTTCACTGAGATATGGCACGTTCCATGAGTTGAACTGGAGGGATGCAATCGATCCGATTTGCGTGCCATTACTTTCGCGATCTACAGCACGGCGCTTTCCAGAGGGCTGTTCACCAAAAGAGTTCAGAGTAACACGTAGCTGTGCGCCATTCGCATCGCTTGACAGCTCCTGATGTGCCGGGGAGAACGCCTCTAGTATCGAGCATAAAGGAAGGGCCACGTCTGGACTCCACGTTCGTCCAGACCTCCTACCGCTCCGATGGGCAGCGATGTCAGCTCGCTGAGCGCAGAAGAGAAGTTGCGAATGGAAAGGCAACGCAAAATAGACGAAGCCACGGAATGTCTCGCATGGTGAGCGAGCCGCTTCAAGTCCTGTCTCCACGGTTGAGTATTCGATCAGCACAGCAAAAGCCGCTTTCGATCAAAACGGGCAACAACGCGCTTTTTGCTCTCAGAAATGTTGCAATAGAATCCGGGATAAAGGTCAGAACTTGGGCAAGTCTCAGTTCGGTATGCTCATGGGTCAGTGTACAGCTCCATGCCTTCTTCGCGTTCCACCACTTCACCCTCAGTCCCTAAAAAGTGTGTGCCATCATGTCTCTAGTGCTATGTTATTTGAAGATTGATGTGTATCATGACAGTGAGGGACCAGCTCAATCAAAACTGGCTACATGAAAACCGGTCGAAGCCACGGATAGTCAGGGTGGGCGGCTTCTGCTTGCCCAAAACGGCGTTGGAGCTCATTTGATGCAGATGTGGAGGATCCAAACCACTGCTGTGATAGAAGACTCGCACTTTCGATACCAGAATAGAATCCAGAAGCAGACTGGGGACGCAAATGCAGGGTTCCGCTTCCACGGGACTACCCGCGCATGTACTCTTGGCGACAACTTCCAGAGCACCAAATTGTGCCGCTCATCAATGTGCCGCCTGTGCAAGATCATCCGGGTCTCTATCCTTCTGCCTCGTCACATGGCCGCAGCTCATCCTGCCCGCAGAAATCGTTCGACGTCAAGAAAGCGGGTGCACGCCATAGCTCTGGGCGCTTCGGACGGGGCATCTATGTCTCTTCCGCCTCTTCCAAGGTGTGGTGGCCGATTTCGCCCGGGGATACATCTGAAGGCATTTAGGCAGGCGAATACGTCGAGAACATTGGCGAGTCAAGCATGAAAGCCATGCTGGTAACAAATGTCGTCTTGGGTAAACCTCATAGGCTATGGCACGACGACAGCAGCCTCACCCGCGTGCGTTCTTGCCCTAACGAACCTACAACACCGCTTACCATGAGATAGCCCCCTCCCGGATGTCACTCAGTCATAGGAGAGCCGGGAGGCTCCTTGACCTATAACGAAACCATTGTTTATATAGTGAATTGCGTCTCCGTGCTGTCCGTCCGTGAAAGAAGCTCATGCCCACCTCACAGAACGAAGCGATCATTCCCGCCTATCTTATCATCTACGAGTAAAAGAGTGACGTACTATCAATGCATGTTTGCAGCACATGTGGATCTTCCTTCATCTGCCGATGAATGTATCAGAGCATAATTGACTATTGCATGCAGAATCTAGCATGACAGCGAAGGGAGTGTACTATACGACAGATGAACGGGGATGATTAACGAAAGCGGGGGTACTATAGTCTGCAGCACGAGCACTCAGAGCCAGCATAACAACACACGCACAGAACGCACTCACGCCAACTTTTCCCTCTCCGGCAGACGCTCGCGCACGAGGCCCGCGACGCCGACCGGCTTGACCTTCAAGGCCGGGGGCTTGCCCGCAGTCTTCGCCATCGGCGCGGCGGTTGCGAACGGCGGCCGCGGCGTGTCGAGGCGCAATTCCGGAGCCGCAGTTGCACCCGCCGGCGTCTGCTTCTGGCCCACAAGCAGCGGCGAGTCCTCGCCCCCGAGGCGCTGGCAGATCTGCTGCGCGTGCTGGGCAAAGACGGGCGGCAGGTGCGGGAGATGCGGCAAAATACGAGTGTGGAACAGCCGGTGTGCGACCGCTCCGCCCTATTCCCTTCATTAGTCACCAATCTGCGTTGTCGCAGCCGGCTTCCTCACAAATTGGTGGTAGATGCCGCCGACGAGTGCCTCGGTCGTGGTGCCCGAGATGCGGTAGAGGCCGACGCCCGCAGCCTTGCCGTTGCGGCCCTTGCCGGGCGGTGTCCAGCGCATGACGCTCCCGAGCGACCACGCGCGGCCGACGTGCTCGCCAAAGACGTAGGTGTGGATGTTGCGCTCCACGAGCTGCGTGTAGTCGGGCTTGGCGTTCCCGGGGAGCGGGGCCGAGTGGAGGAAGAGCAGGAAGTACGACTCGAGCACGCGACGGCCTGTGGACGGGTCGTGTGAGCGGGCGCGCGCTGGCAGAGGCAGTGGAGGCGCGCACCGATGAAGCTGAGGCGCTGGTTGTGCCCGCTCACGGCGTCGCGGTGGCTGGCGTGTGTGAGTATTCGGCGGGCGAGCTCCGTGGGGAAGTCGAGCGGGGCGAACAGGCCGTCGAGGTGGGCCTTCATCCGCTCGAGCTCCTCCGGCCGCGTCGCCGCCTCGGTGCTCGACCACGCGTCGTCCATCGCGCTGCCGTAGTGGCTCGGCCGCGGCAGCCGCTCACCCGAGTAGCTGGTACTCCGCATGCCATAGCCCGAGGCCCGTGACGCGGCAGACGCGTGCAGGCACCGTCGGGCCGTGATGACTGGCCGGGCGTATGGGCGTGTGAGCGGGTGTTGTGGTAGACATTACTGCTGGTCTTACCGCGTAAGGACGCTGACGACGGGCCCGCGGGCACCTTCTCAAGTGCACGGAGAGAAAGCGCGAGTGGGCGCAGACGTTGGGACATGACCGCAAGCAGCTCGACCAAGGCGACACGGACGACGGAGACAGCGAAGAAATCTGACCCGGGTCCAGCTTCGTGACCCGCGGTCACGCGTCTGCTCTCTGGCTTTCCTTCCTCGGCCCACACATGGAACTACGGCTCACCCTGGCCTACAGAAAATTGTGTCACGTAACAATGACATGGTTGTGGCTTACGAGCTCTCCCACCTCGCCTATGAGCAAGGAGAATCCCTAGTTTGAGTCCGGCTGCAGCTCGACAGCCCTGCCCAGTACAACCTTGCTTCTGCACTATGTTACTCGTAGATGATGAGGTACCCGGGAATGATTGCCTCGTTCTGCGAGTAGGTGAGAGCTCTTTCCCCACACAACGAGGGCGAGGAGCCAGAACTTACTGCGTAAACGATAGCTTCGTCGTGGTTCAATGAGCCTCCCGGCTCCCCGATGACAGAGTCATATCCCCGAGGAGGCTGCCTCGATTTTGAGTACTCAATGCGCTCATACAAAGATGTTTGTACCTGTGTGAGGCTTTGATCGTCCTGCCGTAACTTGATCGTCTTGCCTAACACAACCTTGTTTACGAGCATGGCATACGTTCTCGACTCGCCAAACTCCTCAACATAGTCTCCTGCCTAGAATGAAATCAGATACACGCATATCCACGCGGCGTCCAGCCCGCAGACCTTGGAGGAAGTGGAAGAGGTATAGATGCCCCGCCCAAAGCGGCCAAAGTTGTGTCGCTCGCCTGACTTCTTCACTTTGAATGATTTTTATGAGCGCCAGAATGAGCTGTGGCGGGACTTCCAAGTCACAGAGGGTACTCACCTCGACGATGTTGCAGAGGCGGCACTTGGACTTGTGGCAAAGCCCGGCATTCTCGTAATTGTCGCCGAGGCAGCAAGCACGGATAGTCCCGTGGAAACAGAGCACCGTGTTCCCTTTCGGCAGCCGCCGCTTCTGCTCGACCTGTCTGCGGTAGCGACGATGGGCAGAGACCAGGTCCTTCGTGGGGTATACCTTCCAGATCTAGATGGATTTCAGCCATTCGCAGACCGTTCGGGGCATCCAGCAGCCAGTCTCCGCCTACCCTCTTCACAGTGGGCTCGGGCCTGTCTGGATGCAACTACTTGCTATCAAACTTCTCTTGCACTGTGACGATACCGTTGGATGTCACCATACTGTGACGGGGTGAAGACCCACCCATTTGAAATTGCGGGTGACTCTCCACAAGATTGATAATGCACGGGGCTTCATACCGTTGCGATGAGCACACTGGCAAGTGAGATATGCGCAACTTCTTACCTCTGTCCTGGGTCCGATCATGACATCCGCGGGAGCAGAAATCCAACTGAGTTCCGCTCGAGTCCAACTCCGCAAGCTCGTCGCTGCCCAGGTTCTAAGCAATTGAGTATGATGAACCTGGAAGCGGCTCTCACCATGCGAGGCATTCAGCGCCCAAGTCTGGACTAGAAGAGCGAGATTGCTCGTCGTTGCTGGACGAGCGTCGACTACCCCCACCGAACGTCTCGGCGGCGGCGCCGAGCATCCGCGCGCCGAACATGACACCAACTGCAGCGACCAATCCAGCCATCGGAGCAGGGGGAAGATGGTGTGGACACGGGTAGGGCCCGCGACGCAGAGCTGCCTTTGTACTGGACGCCTTCGCATCTTGTTCCGCGCAGCAGAGGCTGTCCTAGTGTCACTCCAAACCTTGTTTGTACAGCGTCGTGCTCTAGACCACGAGGGTGGTTCATGAAGAATATTGATTGGAGGAGGCGAACGTTGATATACACTGCGTCTGGTCAGGTTTGCATGTATTGCATAACCGGCACACCCTCTGCTATACAGCTCCGTGATTCACTTGTAAATGACGAGAAACAGTGGACGAATGGCGTCGTTCTACAGGTAAGCATAAGTGGTCATAACGAGCTTGCTAGTGCGCAAGGGAACTCACCGAATACACAATCGCCTCGTCGTAATTTAATATGCCTCCCGGCTCTCCGATGACAGAGTCGTGTCCAGCAGGGGGCTGTATCGACGTTGAGGGACTATTAACATGCCTGGAAGAAGATAATATGCGTACTTGGGTGAGGGTCTGGTCGTCCTGGTTGAGTTTGATCGGGTTGCCCATTACCACTTGGTTTAAGAGAATCGCCTTGTTAGCCGCCCCTCCTGCCTCGTGAACATAGTCATCTGCCTGAGACAGGGTCAGAGACAATTTAAAAATTCCGAGTGTCATGGCAAACCTTGGAAGACGTGGCAGAGGTGTAAATGCCTCGCCCGAAGCGCCCAAAGTTGATGCGCGAGCCTGACTGCGCGACATTGAAGGACGTCTGTTGAGGTCATCATCCGGCTGATGCAGGTAGGATGACGAGCCGGATGTGGAATACCTTGATGATGCTGCACAGGGAACAAGTGGATGAGTTGCACAAGTCGCGGTTCCGGTCGTCGTCGCCTAGGTGGCAGGCGCGGACGGTCCCGTGGAAGCGACGTCGGGTGTTCCCGTCCGGTAGCTTGCGCTTCCGCTCAATGTTCAGGCGGTACCGACCGAAGGCGTCGTTCAGCGGTTTGGTACAGTAAATCTTCCAAATCTGTATTGACTCAGCAAACACCAAGTCGTCCGGTGCATGCAGTAAGCCACCTTGACCACCGTAACAGCGGACTTGCTCTGGTGCTCCCATTTGTCGACAAACTGCTTCTCCACTGTGGATATGATGAGACGCCACCGGTAGACTAGAACTAAAGCGAGCTTTACCATTGTGGAATGCTTTGCTGCTGGCGGGACAGTCAAAGATGATTGGAGCTAGAGCAACCGCGCATGTCAGGATGACGTCTCAGTGTAAACCTACAGACTGACCGGAAGAGATAGCGTCGTCCTTGCAGGTATTGCCGCAGAAGTCGCTCTCTTTGCCGTTGATCGTCATCTTCGGCATGTTCATGCACCTGCATAGATGTTCAGCAGTGACGGACAAAAAGAGTGGCCGACATACAACAAACAAGCTTCTGCTTTGCCAGTATAGACAGCTTGCCTACTCAATCACATCATGAGCTTGTGCACAGGACCAAATGAAGAGGATGCACCGACCGTCGGTGCGCCTGCGAGCAGTATTGACTTGGGATCCCGTTCCGATCCACAAACGCAGGTCGACGACAGTTCGCCAGCTTACAATCCTCTGGAGGGGTCGGCGAGTTGGAGCGGCGCGCGTTCGCGGGTCTGTTGCCTGCGGACCTGTATGTCTCCGCGCACCGTTTGCCACAGAACTCGAGCGTCCGCCCGTTTTCGATGTATACCGGCCGTGCCGCGCAGTTCTGAGGAACTTTTGGCAGGTGATAACTTCATCAGACATGCGACCGACCTTGCACATCCCACCGGGCGGCGGCTGGTTGGCGGCAGCCATCGCGTCGCGGTGCGTCCGCCCGCAGTACGCCGAGTACGAGCCATCTGCGTCCTCCCAAACCGTCCTTGTGCACTGTGGGTATGCACAAAGAGTGCTTGGGCCGCGAGAAGTATCAGAGCACATTGTACGTGATGGACAGTAGGAGAGGTCGTCGTGGTCGAGATCTGAGGCCAGTGGGCGCTTCTCTTCTCCTTCATCCTGCTCTTCGTCCTCCTTGACCTCTGGAGTTTGCATGCCGTGCCCATGAGACATCGGCTACTAGCGACTCTCAGCTATACTGGGACGTGTCTTCATCGTCGACTGCAGAAGTCTCCGACGCACTCTCTGAAGACCTGTCCTTGTCCTTGTCATCGCAAGATGCGAGTACGCGCTTTTCTGCGCTGGCTGCTATTCTGGCGGAACCATCGGAACATCTCCCAGGACAGGCTTTCACCTCGAAGGCGCCATGGTATGTCTCGCAGTAACAGAGCACGGCGCGGTTCTTCCGAGCTTCAGAACACTGGGGGTGACGCACTCTGTGTATCATGCATCGGCGCGATCTTATGCTCAGTCTAGTTCCATCGCATATATCCAGCCACGGCTCCCAAAATCGTCCGACCAAGAACTCTTTGCGAGAAGCATCATTGTCTAGTGAGCTTCGGCAAGTAATGGCCTCGTGATACACTCCTCATAAGGGAGTCCAGAGCGTCTCAAGAGTCAACAAGATCTCCGCAAGTTGACCCGTGCCAAAAGCACTCGGTCGAAGGATGCTGATGCAAGAACTCTCAACCCGAAAGGACAACTAGTTTCGTCTCCGCCGCCAATGCTGGCTCCACCTCCTCCTCCTATCCTGTTCTATGACCGGGATCGACCCTACTACCAGTTCGCATCAACGCGCTCGTCCCGAACAAGGTTAACACTTACTACAGGTTCACAAACTTTTCTCCGCATCCTGTCAAGCTGGATGGCCACTCGTACCCTACCGCCGAACACTGTGAGTGCCATGTTATGTGCATCAGCGTTAAAGTTCTTCTCAAGTCATGGTTAGTGTTTCAGGCACACAAATTTCTGGGACACAGACCCGAGTTTGCCGAGCGCATTCGCCTACTTCCAACTGCTCGAGAGGCACTTCAAGAGGCAACGCGGCTTCGGCGCCTCCAGCGTGTCGACTGGTTCGAGGTCAACGTCAGTGTCATGGACCGTGTCTTGGAGCTGAAATTCGACCAACATCCGCGATTGGGCGCGATGCTTGCATCAACGGGCGACTCTGAGCTGATTGAAAACAGTCCAGTGGACTTGTTTTGGGGCGTGGGCAAGGACGGTCAAGGGAAGAACGAATTAGGCAAGGCGCTGATGAGGTTACGGACCCGACGGAGATTATGAGGTGACTGTAGTATAGAAATGCCTTCATAGTCGAGTGTGTATCCCATTTGTACAATACAATCTATCAACATGTCATGTCGAAGGGGTGAAGAAGAGAGGGACAAGAGATCAAGAAATTATGGGAATCGTAAAAGGAGAGGGTGAGTAGGTAGGTACGTAGAGAAAGAGTGTATGATATGTTCTTAGTCTCCGTTTGTGTAGATCACAAGGAAGAGAGGCCGGATAGCATCGTTCTTCAAAATGATTTCAGTGGTCGTGTAGGATAATCAAGGGGCAGATCACTCACTGTATACACAATAGCCTCGTCATAGTTCAACTCGTGACCAGGTTCTCCGACAACCGAGTCATATCCATGCGGCGGCTGCGACCATCAAATGAGGTTTGAAAGAAATGGAGGGAGCCAAAACCTACCTCGTTCAATGTCTGGTCCTCTTCATAAAGCTTGACGGCCTTGCCCATGACGACCTATTTTCAAGTCATTAGCTTATGCAAATGTCAGTACGTTGTCTTGCCGACCTGGC
This sequence comes from Limonomyces culmigenus, assembly GCA_002233555.1. Lineage (NCBI taxonomy): Eukaryota > Fungi > Basidiomycota > Agaricomycetes > Corticiales > Corticiaceae > Limonomyces > Limonomyces culmigenus. Next base: position 153,888 of record LCTX01000065.1, on the reverse strand, counting down.
TCATCAGCATAGCCCTGCGGTGTGAGCCACCAAATTCCCGAACGTAGTCATCAGCCTATATGCACGTCAGTTCTCTGTCTCGCCACTGATGTGACGAGGACGTTCCTTAGATGAAGTGGCCGACGTGTAAATTCCTAAAAAAAATCAATATAAGCTACCGCTTGGACAATAGGCTCGATTACGAGGAGGCATACCTCTCCCAAAACGGCTGTAGTTGTGATGACTTCCTGCTTGGGCAATCTCAAACGATGTCTACGGGCTGGTCAACAAATAGCCTCAGGGGCGAGATATAATGGTCCCGAACTTCGAGGATTCGACAGAGGGAGCAATCGGGACTATTGCATATGTCCCGGTAATGATCGTTGTCCCCTAAGCAGCATTGCCGCAATGTGCCATGGAATCGACGACGAGTGTTTCCCTCTGATATGCGGCGTTTCCGTTCCACACCGAGGCGGCAGCGTGAGAAGCGGTCGCTCAGCTCCTTCGTACCATATATCTTCCATACCTGGAAGAATCAGGTGTATACAACCTCCGAACGACGATACCACATACTTTGACAACCTCTGGCACAGATTTGTTTTGGTGCTCCCACTTGCTCCGGAACTGCTGTGCAACTGAGCATACAGATAAGATTACCAGGATACCAAAGATCGCAAGGGATGATAGGTACCGTTGTGGTAGTCGTTATAGTGGGAGGGTATGTTGAGTATGATCGGAGCTGAAGGTGGCAGTTGAAGGAATCTGCTATTGAGTATTGATTGTATAAGCTCACCAGAGTTGATGGTGTCGTCTTTGTATCGCCGGCCGCAGAAGTCGCTCTCTTTGCCGTTTACGACGGCTTTGGGCAAGTCCATGCATCTGGACTGGTCTCAGTCATGATCCAATCATTTTTGGAGAGGTCTGTACAAGAGGCATGCCTCGGCCCGCTCATCCGCCACAGCTTGGCTGGGAAGTGGAGATCAGTCACTGGCGGGTCACTGACACAAGAATGAGGCTCGCCGCCGATGTGTTTGAGAGCAGTATTGCGCCGGGGTTCCATCCCGGTCAACGAACACAGGTCGAAGACAGCCCGCGTACTTGCACTCCGCATTGAAGTTAGACGTGTTCCGCCGTTCATTCACGAGCTGGCTGCCGCCGGCTCTGGCCTCCTTCGCGCATCGAATGCCGCAGTACTCGTGTGCCTGGCCGTTCTCCACATACACGGGGCGCGTCCCACAATTCTGATATGGTTCAAAATGTGATATAGATGCAGAAAGCATGAATGTGGTCACCTACCTGACACATGCCGCCTTCAGGCTCGTGATAGGAGTGAACCATTGCATCGCGGTGCGTACGCCCGCAGTATGATGAGTATGATCCGTCGGTATCTTGCCACACGTATTTGTAGCATCCCGGAAATGCACACGTATCATATGGTCCGCGGCTAACGTCCGAGCACATTGTATCAGTCCAATTGTCTATTCCAGTGATTGGGGGAGGTAAAGAGGGTTAGTTCACTGCTTTGTGGCTGCGCACGCCTCTTGCCCTCCTCGCACTTGCATCCGCAAGGCGCCTACCGATCACTGCACCACACTGTCTGTTACGCATTAGACAGGGATCGAGCTACTCGTGGCATATGTTGGCATTTGTGTGGAGATTGATTGACGGCTCCTCCTGGGACTGTCCTAATTGTCCCTGCGCCTGCGCCGACTGCGTGGGTACCGCGTACAGGACTCCGTATAGATCAGCTCGGCGCTCATCACGCAGAAGGCCCTCTATAGAGGAGTACTGGGACGACGAGGAGCCGCGGAACATACCTCGTGAGCATGTTTCTTGATACCGCTGGGTGTATGCATTCTTATATGATGCGAAACACAGCTGGAGGTGTATATGAGTTTCCTCCACCCCGACGACCTGGTCATGCACCCAGGCGCTCTAGTGATAGACGGCGCCCTGATCATGAACACACACTACATCGTGGTTATCCATCAGGTGACTGCCTTCGCCCTCGAGGGGGTGTGCTAGCTCATAAGCCGCTCTCAAGATGATCCTTGGCCCGACCGCAGAGGTCCGGAGATACACCAGGCGGGTGCAATATCCAGGAGTAGAGGCAGGAATGATCTGGAAGACAGACACCAGCGCCGCTCATCTAGTCCATCATCGCCTATCCTGTTTTACCAGCGCGATCATCCCTTCTACGAGTGAGCGAGGCTCATATCGCTCACATGTCTCACTGACGGTGACCAGGTTCACCAACTTCTCACCTTACTCTGTCACCTTCAATGGTCGTCGATACCCTACGGCTGAACATTGTGAGCCTATGCCTTTTGGAATACCTACACCAACTCATTGTACTTGTAGTGTTCCAGGCGCACAAATTCCTTGAACACCGTCCAGACCTCGCTGAACGCATTCGATGCCTTCAAAGTCCTCGAGAAGTGCTCCAGGAAGCAACGCGACTCCGCCGCTTGCAGCGCCCTGACTGGTTTGACGTCAATGTCGGTATCATGGAGCAGGTCCTCGAACTCAAGTTCACTCAGCACCCACAACTGGCACGCTTGCTCTACTCCACCCAAGATGCAGACTTGATTGAGGATAGCCCTGTTGACGCGTTCTGGGGCGTTGGAGAGGATGGGCAGGGACGGAACGAGCTGGGCAAGGCTCTGATGCGGCTGCGTGCACGAATGCGCTCGAAGCTGTGAATCTGGGTAAGTGAGGGGAATAGATGAGGGTGCATCAAACAAGGTAGATATATATATATAACCGCACTTCTGCTTATGTATACGAATCAGATCAGTATGTTCCATGACCACTTGATGTCCATGTGTCGACATCAAGAGTCAACACCGCATGGTTCAACGCCACATTTCTCTTGCTCTTTTCCATGTCCTTCGCTCAGCTGAAGCAACAGCGTTCAGCTCGGCAAGCTGTTACCACTGCTTCAAATATGCACTCATCAAAGCCTCTTGAGTCTGAAATAGCTCATACTGCGCCGACTATGTCCACTCCTCCTTCTGCATCGGTTGACACACACGCGAAAAAACCTGTCGAGATGGCGCATACATCATCCTCGACCGCAGAGTTTCAGCCGGCGAAAGAGTCTCAGCCTAATTCTGATAATCCAGAAGCTAATGCTGAAGAGCTTCACGCTGCCCTCTCGTCTACGGTGTTAGAAATGTCCATAGACGGCCTGGACAAACGCGACGGCATGTATGCAATCATCCCCACCCAGTTGTTCATCAAGGAGACGGACTATGCCGGCCGTGGTGTCTTTACAAGTAGTCTTATCAAAGCAGGAAGCGTTCTGTTCGAGACTCCACTTCACGCGGCTGTACTGTCGGCCCCACGCTTAGCTGCGTTCTGCTCCTCGTGCTACGTGGCTTCAGCACCAGACAGAGCGCTGAAGAGATGTGCACGGTGTCAGGTTGTACACTATTGCTCACCGGTACGAACGCGTCACTCTTGCGGGACGTATCCTCATGCTCAGTTACAGAAATGCGCAGAGGCGGACTGGCCGATGCATAAACCAGAGTGCGTAGCACTTCGCAGATGGGCGGCTGCCGCACCGAATCAAGATGTCGCGGTACCGAGTGAAGCCATCCGATGCATTGCGCGCACCTTGTGGGCGAAGCAGCGGAACGGGATGGACAGCGTATTCGTACGGGTGTTTACTCTTCCAAAAGCACGACATCTGACAGTCATTTCAGGCTCGAGAGCTCGATGCAATGCAATCCAGTGGGTCGCATTAATTTCGTTCACGCAGTGACTCTAATCGCTTATTAGACAAGGCTGCCCTTGCATCGACCTCCGTAGACGCGCACATGCACCTCGCGCACGCACTCGTTCGGTACCTCGGACTCTCCTCACCAGGTGAGCTCGCGCCGTTCGGCATCGGATCTGCCGGAGCGCTTGTAGACGTTCTCTCTCGCTTCGCGACGAACGCTCTATCACTTTCCGACCCTGCCCTTGCGCCAATCGGTGTATATGCTAGCCCGCCAGTGGCACTGCTCAACCATTCGTGCATACCTAATGCCGCAGCGGTCTTTCCCGAGCTCGGTGCCAAGGTAGGGAGCGTGGCTAGTGCTCGAGTAGTGGCCATACGGAATATCGGCGCTGGCGAAGAGATCACAACGGCGTATATCGACACAACTCTGCCAACTCCACAGCGCCGGGCTGCACTCAGCGAGACGTATCGTTTCGACTGCGTATGCCATCTGTGCTCGCAGAGCACGGATCTCAATCCTCGCGAGATGCTCTGGTGTCCCCGCGGCTGCGGCGGCACATGCGCCTTCCCAAAGCAAGGACGTCGCGCCCCAGTATGCAATCGGTGTCAGGCGCCAGTGCCTACGGCTGAGCCTATACTTGATGCCATACGGCTAGGCGCAGAGGGTTTGGAAAAGGCGCAGGGTATGCAAGGCAAAGGTTGGTACTTCTGCTGTAAAGCCGTTTGATCTTCCGCTCATGATGCTGTTGCAGATCCGGCTCATGCTTTGAGACTGGCCACAAAGCTTCTGCCTCTTGTGGGCTCCGCAGGGCTTACGCCTGGTGCCCATCCATTGCTAGCGCTCGCACGACTCCGGCAGCCCTTCTTAGTGGATGCCATTTCCAAGGAACGTGCCTCACCAGCAGCTAGCCGAAATGCACTCGACGAAGCGATCTGTGGCGCCTTGTCTGTATGCGCTGGGCTGGACTCAGTGCTTGAGAAGGGACATCCGGTCCGCGCGATCGCGAGAGCCGAGCTTGGCAAGTTGCTTGCGGCGGACGAACCTGCTCCTTCGGACACACGGGAGGGCTTTCCACCCAGTGGGGCGAGAAGGGTGATGCTCTCCAAGGACACCTTGGCGATGGCGCATGCAGAGCTAAAGGTTGGATTTGGAAGTGATGGAGAGGGAGGAGTGGTTGGAAGGGAAGTCCGAGAGGGGATCATCAGGCTCGAGAGGGAGATGGAAGTGCTCAAGCTGGGGGTGAAGAACATCAGGGAGAGCGGATGAGGGGGCCACTTATGTGGTTGCATGCTGGCATGACGAAGACGAGATCTAGGCGCGTGTCTCGAAAAGTATATACACCAGTCACTCGTCACGTGTGCGCGTTATTGATCTCTTAGCGGCGGCCGTGGCTGTCTTTGACAATTTGATGTGGTACGACAATGCTCATGCGCAGGCTGCCGCGGTTTGTGATAGATTTCTGATCCCTGTGTTGTGCAAGGGTGAATTGAAGGGGCATGTGAAACGCGGCACGTTGAAGGGGAGCTGCCACCGTGCCGACTGCCAAGAACGCGGCCACGCTGCGGCCGACCCTTCACTTGATCCTCTCCTTCTCCCTCTCATTCCACCACCACCACTCCATCCTCCGTCCCGCCATGGCTCCTATCACCGTGAAGAAGATCTGCTGCAGTACGTGTTTCACGCTTTAACCGAAATGCGCACGCGACTGAGGACTCTTCCTTCGCAGTCGGCGCCGGATATGTCGGTGAGCACCCTGAATTTGCGCTCCCTACGCGTCGCGCAACGCTGATGTGTTAATTCCCTAGGCGGACCTACCTGTGCTGTCATTGCCCTCAAGTGCCCACACATTATCGTCACAATCGTCGACCTGAACCAGGCGCGTATCGACGCGTGGAACTCGCCCAACTTCGAGCTCCCTATCTACGAGCCTGGCCTGGAGGACGTCGTCCGTACCGCTCGTGGCCGCAACCTCTTCTTCAGCACCGATGTCGACAAGACCATTCATGAGGCCGACCTCATTTTCGTCTCCGTCAACACGCCGACGAAGAAGTCTGGTGTTGGCGCGGGCTTTGCCGCTGATCTCAAGTACGTCGTGCATCGACCGCCATTAAAGATCTGATTTAACGTGCTTGGGCAGCTATGTCGAGCTCGCTACCCGTCAGATCGCAAAGGTCGCAACCTCGTCGAAGATCGTCGTCGAGAAGTCGACTGTACCGTGCCGGACCGCCGAGTCGATGCGTACCATCCTCGAGGCCAACTCGAAGCCGGGCTGCCACTTCGACATCCTCTCGAACCCCGAGTTCCTGGCCGAGGGTACCGCTATCGAGGACCTGCTCGCCCCGGACCGTGTTCTCATTGGCTCGCTTCAGTCGCAGGAGGGCAAGGACGCGTGCGCAGCGCTTGCCAACGTGTACGCCAACTGGGTGCCCAAGGACCAGATCTTGACCGTCGGCCTCTGGTCGTCCGAGCTGTCGAAGCTTGCGGCGAACGCCATGCTCGCCCAGCGCATCTCGTCCGTCAACGCGCTGTCCGCCATCTGCGAGGCTACGGGTGCGAACATCGACGAGGTCGCGAATGCGGTGGGCAAGGACTCGCGGATCGGGCCCAAGTTCCTCCGCGCCTCCGTCGGCTTTGGCGGTTCGTGCTTCCAGAAGGACATCCTCAACCTCGTCTACCTCTCGGAGTCGCTGCACTTGCCCGAGGTTGCGGCATACTGGCGCCAGGTTGTGATCATGAACGAGTACCAGAAGCGTCGGTTCTCCAAGACTGTCGTCGACACGCTCTTCAACACTATCACCGGCAAGGTAAGGCTCTGAACGTTCCCACGCTTGACTCAGTCTGACCTGTGACCACAGCGTATCACCGTCCTTGGCTTTGCGTTCAAGGCTGACACCGGAGACACCCGCGAGTCCGCCTCGATCACGCTCATCCGCGACTTCATCTCGGAGCGGGCGTATGTCAACATCTACGACCCGAAAGTCACCGAGAACCAGATCTGGCTTGACCTCACCGAGGCTTGCCCGACGGTCCCACTTGAGCAGCGTATGTCCTCATTTAGCTACCGCTCATCTCCACCGACTGACTTGGCAAATCCAGTCAAGAAGCAGGTCAGCATCAAGTCGTCTGCGCTCGACGCTTGCGCCAAGGCAGAGGCGATCGTGATCGCGACGGAGTGGAAGGAGTTCCGCCAGATCGCGTGGGAGAAGGTGTACGAGCAGATGAACAAGCCCGCATTCGTCTTCGACGGCCGTATGATCGTCGACTCGGACGCTCTTCGTCAGATCGGCTTCAAGGTGTGTTTGGAGTGTGTGCGATTGCAGCAGCAAGCGGTTAACATTGATCGCAGGTCACCACGATTGGCCGTGGTGAGCGTCTGTAGAACGGAGAGACCTCGTGAAATATTAGATAGTAGTTCTCTTGGAAGGAGCCGCTGGTATAGAAATAATGCATTCGTTCCGTGGACTAAGCTTTGGCGAATTCGCGAGGAGGACGGACGATGTGGGGGTGGCGTCGCACAGTCGCCCGCTATCATCGGAACCGGGGCCCGCAAGCACGTCATACCGATGCATAACCCGTTTCGGATCTACTGCGATCCCGTATTTTTTGCGCGATCACACGCGACAAACGTTCTCAATTGTTTGCGGGCCAGTTTTTCAACCAAAACAAAAGAGAGGACTATCATCTGAAAGACCATCAAGTTGACCGCATCATACGCGGGTTCATGCTTCTCGATAACGGAGAGCTCCGCCTCGTGCTCGGAGCAGTTCAGCTCCAGACAACCAATCTAGACAGCGGCTCCACTTGCTTGCCTTCCTTCCGCCGACCTCCTCCTTGCTTTGAGCTTACTTCGTCTTTGCTTCATAGTTAAGTACCGGACTTGCGGGTGCAGCAGAAGTACGTCGATCTGCTTCCTGGTCCTCCCCCAGACGCCGAGGACTGATTGTGACGGCTTGGCAGAGCGACCTCCGAAGAGTTCAAAGACACAGCTGTTCTTCAACAACCCGTCTCTCACTCCTCCACCTCCTTACACCTCTCTTCTTCACCCCCCCATGCACGGTGATATTCCCCAAAGCTCGCAAGCGGCCAAAGCGCCGCGACCTCCGGCGCTGTCCTTCGTGCCCTGTCTGGCAACGCCGCTGGTACACTCGGTCGGCGACTCACCGCCCGCTCTGCCTGCCTCTACCAGCCAGGTCGAGTGGGACTGGGAAGCGGAACATGCAGACCGCGCACGGGAGAAGAGAGCGGACGCTTCTCGGGCGAAGCACCACGGCTCACGCGCGGGCGCGGGCGTGGACCATCTGGCGTTCGAGGTCGACCGCAAACTCGTCAAGGACATCGTCGCAGAGAAGATGGGCGAGCCGGTCGGCAGGATCGTCTTTGTCGGCAGCGGTGAGCATCATTATTTGATATGGATCCGGGCCGGACGTAGGCTGACGCGTCCTTTCAGGCACCTTCAATAAAGTACATACTCTCATTTCCCCATCACTTCAGTTGACTCATGTTTCTGTTAGGCATATCTCGTCACTCTCTACTCTGGCCGTGAGGTCATCATGCGCGTTGCCAGGCGGTTCATGCCCCGCCTAAAGACCGCATCTGAAATTGCGACGATGCATTACCTTCGCACCCGAACCTCTGTGCCCGTCCCAGATGTGTATGCATACGATGCCGATCCATACAATCGTCTCGGGGCGGAGTACATTCTAATGTCCAAGGTCAGTCATGAAGTTTGCTTCTATATCACTGTCACTATATTTAGCCCACCCTTATAGGCCCCCGGTGTCCCACTCGCCAAAGTGTACCATACCCTTTCATACCAGCAACTCAACAAGCTCATGACAAACGCTGCTAATCTGTTTATACCCCTGTTCGGTCACCGCTTCGACAAGATTGGCTCATTATACCTGGAGGGAACCACGTCCGTAGTATCCTCGCCTATATCCACGCCTCTCCACGACGACGCCACACCTAGGCCGATCTCGACTCCGAGGGCGTTCTCTAATGGACCAAACGGTTCGCTTCTCGGCGGGGCCCCTCCCCGCCCGCTCTCAGCGGCACTCTCACGTCTTGCGGCTGGTAACCTGTCCGTGCGGGCAGAGCCAGCCGTTGCCGTTGGTCCCATCGTGTCCTGGCCATTCTTCGGCAGCCACCGTGGCGAAATCTCGAAGGTCGACGAGATCGATCGAGGCCCCTACGCGAGCACGTACGACTATCTGCTGGCGTGTGCATTCCGTGAGATCAAGGGCGTGATTCGGGAGAATGAGGGTAAGGCAGCACCTCACCGAATCAGTCTGGATCCAGATGAGGTACGGCCGCTTTCTGTTCACATTCTGCACTATGGCTAATCAAATCTTAGATCCGGAGCTCCCGCCGTCACCATCTCAACGCTGTCCCGGGCGACGAATCCGACGCATCGACCGAGTGGGACTTGTCCGAGTCGGAGCGAGCGTGGGATGAGCCCGGTGACACGATGTACCAGGACTACCGCAGGATGCAGCGTACGACGTTCCTAGTTGCCCATCTGGCCCAGCGAGAGCAGGCTGTCGGCGAAGAGATGGAGCGCTTCATCACCGTAATGGAGAAGCTTGGTGTCAAAGCCCCCGGTACCGAGGGCAGCGAGAAGGAAGAGTTCGTCCTGGACTGTCACGACCTCAACCTAGAGAACGTGTTCGTCCACGAAGACGACCCGTCGAAGATTGTCAGTCTCTTCTTCTTCTTTTCACATGTCACGTCTCAACGAGATACAGGCTTGCATCATTGACTGGGAGTGCACAACTACTCGTCCTCTCTGGGCGGCTACATACGTCCCCGCCTTTGCGCAGTCCTCTCCGTTCACTGCTCGGATGTATCGCAATGCCGTCATGGACATCGCCGCCGACTCGACCGCATCTGTGCGAGATACCGCGCTCGCAAGCCAGTGGTTGGCCAACGAGGCTGGCGGTGCACGGCTGCGTGCTGCGCACCGCTGCGTCGAATGGGATGGCTGGGAGGAGGGCCTCGTCGAGAGCGTCCTCGGGCCTGTCGAGGACGAGGGCTCGTGGGAACAGGAGCCTCTGGTCGGCGACCTGCACTCCCCTCCGCTCGATCTCGGGCTCGACGGGCTCGAGATCGGTGATGCTACCGAAGCATGGGCGCGTAGCGGGTTCGCGACTGGAGGTGCAACGGGCGATGTGAGCCCGGGACTCAGTCAGAGTCCGTCGCTCAGCGACAGCCCGCCGAGCGAGCCGAAGACCAGTGCACTTCCGCGCCCGGAGGGCCCCAAAGCACTCGTGCGACCGGACGAACGCGCGAAGGAGCGAGAGCTCGCCTCAACCGGCGACATGTGCGGTGGGCGAGGCGGTGAACTTGGAAGGCGCCTAGAGCACTTCTTGTACACCGAACGTGGGGAGGAGGTCGACGCGGAGGGGGTTGTCTTGCCCCTCACCTCGCGCTGGGGGCCTTGATTTATCATACGTCTGATGCGTCGATTAGGCCGTTTGCTGAGGGAGTTGTGCGCGGACGAGGGAATTTCGCTGCCAAACATTACAATGTATCAATTAGGAAAGCTCCATTAGTTATGTTCTTCTCTCGTACGGCGCATGAACTTGCACCTCTGTCAGAAAGGATGCGATACGATATACAAGAAGAGAAGCAAAGGCATCCCAAGACATGGTCTTGGTACAAGATAAATACAAGTCGCCGGTCTTTTGGTTGAAGTCGGCATGAAATCAGTCCTTGTGGTAGATCGTCTCGTGGTCCACACGGACAACCGAGGGCGAAGGCATTTCGGACATCTCGTGGTGGTCGCCAAGCTTGATGACGAACCCACTCTGCACGTCGGTGTGCGTCGTTGCCGCGGCCGCGAACGCAAGTGTACTGCGCTTCGGTGGTGTCGCGGAGACGAAATGCGAGAGCCCAATCAGGGCCACGCTCAAGCTGTGTGAAATGCCCTGACGATAACATCAGCACTGCGTTACGGTGATACCGGGCAAGGTGACTTACAAACAAGATGGGGATGACCGTGAAGATGCCCGAAACTGCCGTCCACACACCAGCCTGAAGGCGATGATAAATGATCGGGGTAAAACCGGAAGTGCAAGACACTGACTGAGCGCTTTCCGCCCCAAAACACGGTGGAAACAACCATGTATACGAACATGCCGATCCATGAGATGATCGAGGACTCGACCACCATCCGGATTGCAGTTGCAGACCGGGGTGGCATGACTGGTGCACCCACCTGGCTCTTCCGCACCGACCGGTTTTTGCTGAATGAAATGATAAGTTGATTGTTTTCGGGCAGTAGTGGACGGGTGTCGTACCCGATACGTAGCAGAGTCCCACCAGCCAACGCAGAGAAAACGAGGGTACTTCCCCAGCCCCACACGCAGAGCAGGATGTACGTGACGTCGTCATTGCGGGTGAACGCTGCGTTAGAGAGCACTCCTAAGACTGTCGGGAGCAAGATCAGCTGCTGAGGACAGAAGCAGTACAGCTAAACGTACGAGTGACTAGGGCAATGACGGCAGGCAGGCCACGTTCCATCCACTGTGGACGTCCCCAAAGGACATAGGACCTCCATGCCAAGTGACCTTGAGAGATGAGTGCCTGCAGTCACAATGAGCGAAGCATTGGCAAGGGAAGGGAGGATTCATACCGAGAGACAGATGAGCACACTGGGTCACTCGGTTTTAGCTCCGATACAGCGTATGAAAGCCGAATCACTCACTTGTCCACCACTGTCATCGCAACATACGAGCCACTGTGAGGAAGAGAGTTGCTAGAGTTTCCAACAATGATAGACCATATGTAGAACTCTAGCACGAAATGGGTGAGAAGCACTCCAAACCTACGGCATGTCAGTAAACTGGAAGTTCATCGCCACAGAGTCACGCACATGGTGAGGACGGATAGCCGCAGAGGCAATGAGAGTGAGGTCGGCCGCAAGTAGGTGGACCATGTCGCGAGCACGAAGAGCACAAGGTATACGCCTAACCGTTTCACGTGTTATGAGAACATTCCTCTCCATGATTGACGCGCAAGACTTACCATATAGCGCAGTCAGCACAATGAGACTCACTGTCCCGCCTTCAATCGAAACCAGCGGAGCCATGGGAAAGAATCTGACGCGAAAAGACGAGCACGGCCGAGTGGGCAAGGGCGGGCTGGCAAACCAAGGCTAGCAATGGTGGGCAAAGACAGAAGGGCGAGCTGGACGGAGCGCGGAGGTGAGATACTAGCCGATGCTGGGATTCGGAGCATCATGCAGCGGGAGGCGCTGCGGACAGACAGCAGTTGAGGATGCATCGCCACTTGCTCTCTTCCTCAACCGTGACTTCCGCCGGCGCCGGCTGTCTCCCAACACGAGAGCCTCGGGATGGATTGTCCAGTTCTGTATCATCTCTGTGCATTCGCTTGAACTGCCTTCAAGCATCTGTTTCTGCATCCTTTGCATGCGGTTCTAAGTTTGGCTGGCTCTGGCAACGAGGGTCGATTAAGTATACGTCACGGTCGTGGAGCAATCGGGAGGGTGATGCTGCCGACTTGCGATAGATAAATAAGTACTGCGGCTGCGGGCACTTAAGCGTCAACGCTTTGTGGCAGCCAATACATGAATGGAGTATGTTATTGGTATGTCTTTATCGCTTGTTACTGGTGAAGAACAGCAGTCTGAACATCATCTCGAAAGCTTCTCCTAGTGAATGCAGATTGGCCCCGACGGCGAGCCGAAATCCTTCCAGACTACGATCTCGGTCGTATATGGAGTAGAACGACTTCTTCCTGCGGTGAGGCCGGCGAGGTGCATCAAGACCTGATCTCGGCCGCCCCGTGGACAACAGTGACAGTGCGGTGATGCAGATGGCTGAGCACCAACTGCCTGGACTATTAACAAGCCATCATACCCAGCGGCCTGTGCCCCTTCTCTTTCTTCCGCTTTCATGAACGCCGCCATGGATGTCGCTCACCAGGTCAAGCGCAGTCTCCTGTCGGTTGTAATGCCGGCTTGCGCAGAGCTCATGAACTACGACATGATGATTGGTGTTCTGGGTGTATTCGCGTGCTGCATGCTCTACGGTGGGTCAACGATCAATGTCCATTATGGGTGGGCAGGGATTGATATAGCGACAGGCATCTACTTTGTACTATTTCTTATTGCGGTATGGTCAACGTACCAAGAATCTTCATCCATCTCCACACGGATGAGGTTTCTGGCATTCTTCATGTAGGACTGTGTCGGTGACCCAGCCGATCTATTTCTGACAGGACGCTACTGCAGGTTCTTCGTCGTAACCCTGCACACAACGGTGGAGGTCGTCAACTTCTGTGTCTGGCGCCCACCACAAGATGCAACCGCAGCTCAATTGCCGATGAAGTTCTATGTCATGCCGATCATCGAGGAGTACATCCTTTCCAATTCCGTTGATATCTCAATTTCTGACCTCGTATATCAGCTTGACGCCATGCTTGGCAGGTCTTCTCAGCGATGGTATGCGTTATCATATTTTCTCAGGGACATATCACTGAGAAAACATCAGGGTTCCTCGCTTGGCGCTGCTATGTCATCTGGGGAAGGCGCCAATGGATGAAGATGGTCCTTCCGGCCCTTGTGATCGCGAACAGTGGTATGTGAAGCATTCTTACCTTTCTATTCATCTTCATTTATCCTCACACCTTGCTTTTAGCTCTTGGCCTGCTCAGCAATGCCTTGTACGGTTCACGATTCAAGCTCATTCGACAGAATACGTATCAGGGAGAGAGCAAGACAGACGCAAACTCGATGCACGCGGATCATCAAGCAGATGTTGCCGCGTATATCTTGCTCGGATGGGCTTGGTGGTTTTTCCTCGTCAACACTGCCATGACCTTGTCCATCATTTGCCGCATCCTGTCAGTCTTATTTGCTCATGCGTGAAAACGTGCTGACCACATTTCGTAGCTATGTGTCTCGATTACGCAAGATAGCAAGCAACATATCGATTTCAACCCCGTACCCCACTATCATCCGAGCTATCATTGAATCGTCACTTATTTCTTGGATCGGCCTGCTCAGCTACAACATTCCTTACGTGCTTCCAGCTGAGTTCAGCGTCACTGCAATGGTCCGCTCTTTGCTGCTGCTTTCAAAACATGGAACTCACATGTAATTCAGGCCTCAGTCTGCTCTGACACCATATATGCACTCCTGCCGTTGATATTTGTCAGTGATTCATGGTCGTCTCGACAAACTGTGGCCATCGTGCTGACGAGTCCATGTAGGCCATATCGCAATCGCTCATCATTGCCCGGCTCGGCCTCACCCGCTTCGTTGCCACTACCGTTGGTCAACCGCTCTCAGCACCATCTCTGGCTGCCGCCACGGCTCCTTCAGATCTTGAGACTGGTATCATCATCGAGCGGAGAGGAGGAAAGGAGAAGGTATTTTGCCATCCTCGTTTGACCGCTTCCTCTAGCTAACATGACCTGCTCGCTCAGGGCCACTGGACAACAATGTCAATGGACATTGACGCTATTCATTCCCAGTTGCGAGCATTGTAGACTTTCTCATATACTTATCACTAGTACTATATTTATTTGTGTGTACCTCAAGCACCAGTCGACGTTTGTCAATGTCGTTCCCGACATGGACCCGAGTACCCATGTCATGCCTTCTCCTTCTGAACTTTACCTTGATCGCCTCGAGAGTCGAGCTCGCTCAATGACCCGGGGATCTCCACGAGCAGAATATGCCGGGCACACTCGTGGCGGCACGTTCTTATGCAGCCTGATTGTTGTATGAGGCATGGCACACTCGACGTCACCTAATACCCTTTCCGTTTCTCCATGAGGCGAATGTGGAAAGGAAAGGCAGAGAATAAAGGGATGCATATGCCAAAAGCCGTGCAAGAACTCTCTCGTATCTTGCCCATCGATTTCCACCATCCTTGATACCAGTGCTTCACTCGCCGACCGAAGCTCAAGCCACTAGGTCGCCATGAGCGACTCCTTTGGCGAGAGTATCACTCCGGCTCACGCTATCCGAAACATTCTCGACAGCTATCCGTTCTCGGTCGGCCTGTTTCGAGAGCTGCTACAAAACTCTGATGACGCGAAGGCATCAAAGCAGGCAAGTTATTCAGGAATCTGAATCCACAATGTACTCATGTCTTTCCGCAGATCATTGTCCTAGACAAGAGGACTCACGCCAGCCAGGACTTGCTTCATCCGTACCTTCGAAGCTGCCAAGGGCCTGCCCTTCTCGCCTACAATGACGGCGTCTTTGAAGAGCAGGACTGGGTTGCCATACGAGAAATATCCAACTCGTCAAAGAAGGCGGATACTACGTACGTCCAATTCTAGTGTTTCACCGTAAAAAATGATCCTGATAACACGTTTCCAGCAAGATAGGCAAGTATGGCTTGGGCTTTCGATCCTGCTATCACGTCTGTCTGTCATACTTGTATCACGTTCTTCGTCTCACCCATCTACTAGGTCACCGACCATCCCCATATCCTCTCGGGCAGGAACCTCGCAATATTCGACCCGGAGAAGAAGTTTAACCAAGACGGTGGCATTCGGGTCTCTTACCTCGATCCCTCCCAGAACGCTGTGGACCACATCGCAGCCTTCGAGTCCTGTGTTCCATTACCACTTCTCGAGACGTTCCCCGGGACAGTCATTCGCCTTCCGCTTCGATCCGAAGAAGGTCTCAACAGTCTCGGCAAGGCCGTCTCCGAAGGCATGATTCATGAACTGTTGCACGACTTTGCCAAAAAGGAGCTCAAAGTCGTGCTGCTGTTCCTGAGGCATGTCTCCTCAGTCGAGCTTCGCGTCGTAGATGACGAAGGAACGACTGTTCTTGCCCGAGCAGAGGTTGAACGTGGAGGATCAGATTCTGAAGCGTTCACGCTCTGTCGTATCGCCACGACTCTCCACCAGGACAACACATCTCAGGCGTGGATTTTGCACCATCACGAAGGTGACCTCGACGAGATTAGTGACATCATGTCAAATAGACTTCAGTCTGATGTGCGCTCGACTCTCATCGAGAAGAAGCTCCAGCCCCAAATCAGCCTAGCGTTTCCCATGCAGGAACCAGGTTCACACCTTGCTCTGTCCGGTCGTCTCTTCACTTTTCTACCGCTTCCAATCTACACGGGCTTTCCTTGCCATATTCACGGACTCTTTGCACTCACGCCAGACCGGCAGCACCTTGTGAACGCAGAGGAGACGGGGCTGCCAGAAGGCTCCCCGCACAGGTAAGCATCCGATTTTGCACAAGTGCAGTTCCATCTCACATGTGGACAACAGGCGACTTGTAGAGTGGAATCGCGTTCTCTTCGAGATCGTGGTACCTGCTGCGTGGAACCGCGCACTCGAATACTTTGCGGCACAAGAGAGCTACAATGACATCTTCCAAGTCTGGCCGGCCGAACAGCCTCCACACCCGGTGGGCGACGTGGCTTACTGGGCGCAGATTCCCGCGCAGATGGCACGAACGAGCAGCCGATCCGCTCAGATTTGGCCCGTTCATCACACTGCGGCCGGTGTGGCCGAGCACTTGACCACCCGAACCGAGGCGGTCGAATCTGGTTCCTACTCTGTTCTCGACAATGTGCTGCTCATATCTCGGGGGAGCAACGACAATCTTTGTGACGTGTTGACCTCCGCTGGTGTCGTCGTCTCACAAGTTCCCTCATATCTCCACCTTCTCCTTCAAGGTGTAGATGTGTCCGTCTCTCTTATGCCTCGCCGGGCGTGGGAGAAGTTGTCTGAAGTGGCCAAGGTAAAAATCTAGGTTTCATCATCCAACAACTGTCTAACGGAAACGCAGTCTCGGCAGGAGATCATATTGTCGCTCAAGCCGGACGCAACCAACAGGATCTTGAGTTACCTGGTCTCGGATGGTAATGTGGCAAACCTCATGGAGCTTCCGCTCTTCACGACGAAGAAACGCTCGAACGTGTCTCTTCAAGCCGCAAACGGCGGACCACGTCGAGTTCTCTTGAGGCCCAATGAGTGCTTCTTCTTAGATTTCGACCCCGACGCCATTCTCCTTGACCACATTCCATCCGCCGTATCTCAAGCTTTGCTTTCCCGCGGACCGTCCATTCTGGACGTCGAGCTACTGGACACATCCCATGTCATCCAATACCTCACTTCATCCACGGAAACAGAGCACCCGGTCAAGAACATTCCGTGGCTTCTCGTGTTCTGGAACTGGTTCTCGACATCAAGCTCAGCCAACGAACTGGTGTCCAATCCCCTCTTTCTGGCTCTCCATTCACTCCCAGCTTTCGAAGGCACGCCGTACTCGATGGTGGACTCGGTGTTCACTTGTCCTGACAATTCAACTCTTGCTTCGGCTCTTCATAGCCTAGCATATCGTCCCCTACATCCGCACTTCCCTCGTACAGCTGCAGCGATCCTGAAACGCCATGGCCAACTCTCATTTTCCGACGATCTACAGGCCCTGATACATCACGCTCCCTCGACCATTCCCGCGGAATGGAACCACACTCTTGCACTTGCGCTCCGCGACCACATCCGATCGGTTCCGTCTCGAGTGGGCGCACGAAAGCGTCTCGATCCCGGGATTCGGCTTGGACTGCGCTCCCTCCCGGTCTACGAAGTATGCACCTCGGACGTTGACCACTCTACGTGGACTCGCGTGGATCCTCAACACGTGATTGCCAACATCTCTCTGAATGCACGTTTGGTGCCCAGTATCCAGGCCACGACGTTTGTGCGGGAGCTAGACAGCGTCATCGCGAAGCATTTGGATACGCTGTGGGAATCAGGACGCACAATGACCTACTCAGACATCACTGCGTTGTGCGTGCAACATCTGCCACGCCAAACCAAGTCATTCCGTGCTCGATTCATGCAGGATGTGGCTGCCAACAAGGAGAGCATTCCTCCAAAGGTACTCAATGAGCTGGAGCGCACGCCATTCCTCAAAACATCTGCCGGCGCGGAGCTGCGACGGCCGCTCGACGTCCTTGACCCTTCCTGCGACATAGCTCAGAAACTGTACGACTTTGAAAGTCCATGGATGCCGCTCATGCATGACAGCGATGATCAAGAACTTGTGCAACACCTCAGTTTCCTCCATCTGCTTCGCACCAAGTTCACACCTGCCATTGTGGAGGAGGCCATCTTCCGCATCATGGAGACATCGGTGCCAATGGAGAAACGCCATGCAAAGTCTTGCCGGCTGCTTGAACTTATCCGGTCGCACAGGTTCCAGTGCTCTGGTTTCGTACCAAAACCAGATTGGGCAGCTTGGCTTCCAACCGAATCTGTAGCCTTGGCGCAACCACGAGACTGTATCGACCCATGGCTACATCCCCGTGAACTGTTTGATACAGTTCTACAGCCGCTGGCCGTCGAAATGCCAAATGCCCTACGCAAACTGTTGGGGTTGAACACCCCGGTTCCAACGGACATCATCACTCAGCAGCTCGATGCAGTACTCAGCGTTGCCAATGCTGGGAGCCAGCACAAGCGACTGAACGTCATCCTCACTGAGCTTGGACGTCGTCATTCCAAAGGCGAGGTTACACCGGACGTCATCGAGAAGCTGGCGCTGCTGACAAGTACTCGTAACTGGATTCCCATCGAGCCAGGTGTGACGTTGGGGGCTGCCAACGTAGCGTTCGACCTTCCGTTCGCTGAGACATCCGAGCTTCGCCTGCGTTCGGTACCATCCCACCTGTCCAAACAACCGGGAGTACGGGACCTCCTCCAGCGACTCGGATGCCCATCCACGTGAGTGACCTTTGTTGACCATTCCGACGGTGGCAGCCTACTGACCATACTGTCAGCCCAAGCAGACAGGCTCTGATGGATGAGCTGGCTCGTTTCTCTGGTACCCTCAACTCCTCTCAAGTCACCTTTGCCATCATGATCCTTCGAGCGCTCGGTGCAACATCTCCCGGCGCAGAGATCCTGCGGCTCATCCAGATCCCTGACTACTCTTCAAATACTCGACCGCACGCTCAGGTTTACTTCAACGATCATGGACATCGCGTAACCCAGGTCGAAGTTCCCACTGATCGCTTTGCATCACATCCGCTAGTTGACCAAGATCTGGCTCGAGCACTGGGCATGTCGTTCCTTTCATCTATTGCAATGGACATTGCAGATGACGACGAGGACGACATGGAGGAACGATTGACGACGCGGATCAGCAACGCCTTACGTCAGTACTCTCCCGAGCGGTCCTTCTTGGAGTTTGTTGCAAACGCCGTCGATGCGGGTGCAACTCAAGTTAGCATCCTTGTGGATGAGCGATCCCACACACATGTTGGCGACTTCCTGACACAGCAAATGTCGGCGTTCCAGGGACCCTCGTTGGTGATCCACAACAACTCTCTGTTTCAGGAGAAGGACTGGGGAGGGATTCGTCATGTTGGTCGAGGTGGCAAGCAAGGCACTGGTGACAAGATTGGCCGGTTCGGGCTGGGGGCACTATCCATGTTCCACTTTACCGAGGTAATGTCACCGTGACCACAATCTATGTATACTCACCATGAATGCGTAGGTTGCCATGATTGTGTCAAACGATCATCTGATGATTATCGACCCATCTCGCCAACACGTCACAAGTGAGAAGAAGCGCGCATCTCGGAAAGTATCTCTGAGAACGGCAAGGCAGTACGTTTGCTGTCGCTGTTCCTTGAGGCTCAACTCACCACATGTGGCATCACAGGATGTACCAAGATCATCTTCGTCCTCTCGATGGTCTTTTTGGTTTCGATGCTCAAGCAGATCACTATGATGGGGTGAGTGTTTCTTATTCAGCGTGAGATCATGCGGATCTGACTATTAGCGCAGACTCTCTTTCGGTTGGCGATTCGAACTCCGGAGCAGGTCAAGAACAGCGAGATGACCAACGTCGAGATAGACATCAACGACTTGGTCATGGACAAGTTTCGCCGGGCTGCCGAAGACTGCCTCCTCTTTGCTCCTATCCTATCGATCGATGGCAGTCGGCGCGATAGCTATGCGCGAGTGCATGATACATGGTCATGGCGAGCCGAGCGTTCAGTGGTTGACGACGGCCAGGCCAATCCAAGGGTCAACCTTTCCGTGTCGCAGGTTCAGGCACATCCCGGGGCACAACCGAGCTCCGGAATCACAGTGCCCTCGGTCGCAAAAGACTGGATTGTACTCGAGAGGACGATCACTTGCCCGAAGAAATACCTTCCCTTGAAAGACAAGCACCGTATGCCTTCCTTGATCTCCATCGGACTGGCGGCACAAACCAAGACATCGTCTCGTGAGGGACACAAGCTCTTCTCTTCTATGCCACTTCCAGTATCAATGCCCATTCCGGTCCATATCAATGCATCGTTCATCTTGGCCGACGACCGACGGAGCATCCGCTTCGATCAGGGTGATGTGGGAAACCTGGAAACCGACTTCAATCGATGGCTGCTCTCGGACGCGATCCCGGGTCTATATTACAATCTGCTCGAGACTCTGCCCAACCACAAATTGTTCGAGGCGTGGCCTCGTTTGCGGGCGAAGCACCATCTCGCCAATCCTCTTGTGCAAGGCTTCTACAAAGGGTTGATCAACTGTCAAGCTCAGATCTGTGTTGACGTACGTGGCGAACGAGTTGCACCGCAGTCTGCGGTCTTCCTCTCAGACGAGCCTGCCCCTGTGTCAAAGGTGTTCCGCGATGTTCTCCGACCAGGAGGGCTTGTGTTTCTGCCCACGGCCGACTTGCGTAATCCAGCATTCAACGCCAAAGTCACCCAGATGGATGCTAGCCATGCTCGGGCATATCTCACGTCACAAAGCTCGAGTTTCATCTCAAGATATAGCCAGTCGGATATTCGATCGCGTGCTATAGACATCCAGGCCCTCATTGCCTTCCTCGGGCCATCACGTCTTCACGACACGCCGCTGCTCCTCCTTGCAAATGAGACACTCACATCATTCTCCTCTTCACGCAAGTTGACATTCATTCCGAAACCGGATACCGAACATCCGTGGCCATTCTTGCCGGCAGATCGCTTTGTACATCCTGCTATCGATCTGAAGTCATGCACGCAAGATAGCGGATTGCGGATCGCTTTGCTCAACAATGCAGCTATTGGGCAGTTGATCAGGGACCGTATCCCAGACGGAACGCCTCGCGACCTCAATCCGGAAGACGCCGCGTGGGCACGGACCGTATGGAGCAGAGTCAAGCAACTAACTGACTCGCGCGAAGGCACGATCGATGTCGCTCGTCTTCCACTCATACCCACGGCCAACCATACCACCCATGTGTCACTTCAGGCATGCACCGCTGAAAACTCCACGATCATGATTGCTTCTCCACTACGGGATCGACTCATCCGGCAAGTCATGGAACACTTCGGTGCCAGCTTCTTGGAGACGGGTGGATTCCCGCCGGAGCTCACCGAGCGTCTCGAAGCCGGCAGGTTCACCTTCGAGACGGCGTTGAAGTTTCTGTCATCCCTTGGTCCAGTGGGGATACGGTCCCTCTTCGATACGCTCGGGCAAAGCAACCAGAAGCGTCTGTCCGAATGGGTCATCGAACATCTCCAGAAGAGGACAAAGAACGTCAAGAATCTGTCGGTTATCACCCACCTGCCTATCTGGTCAGCTTATCAAGGGACGGTCGAACGCTACGATCTCATGGGGAACATACACATGCTTCCCACCAATGTTTCCACAGGACTTGTATGCGACTTCATACCACACTTGGCTATATCCGGCTATCTGAAGGTACTCGAAGATCTTGGCAAACCCGCCATGTCATTCCCTCAGCTACGAAACCACCTCGCAATTCCCGATCGCTTGGATGACGACACTCTTGACTCGTATCGTCGGCTACTAGATCTCATCATCCAGTACCGCAATCGCGATAACCGCCCTCCGTTAGTCCCCAATCAAGACGGGTCCATGGTTCTACCATCCACCTTGTTCAGGTCAGACGAAGATGTGTTCACTGCAGCTTTTGCCACGCAGCCTTATCGCTTCATCCACAATCGGTACATTGATCGCGAGCAGGCACTTCAACCATTCGGGCTGAGGGGCGGAGTCGATGTCAATAACTTCCTCATCTGCGCGCAGGCCATCCATGATGACACCATGGCGACTTCGGCCGATCGACTTGCCCGTGCTATCATACTCTTCGAGTGCTTCAACAACCGTCTGCCTCGCGAGGTTGCAAACACCACGCTACCAATTGCGTGGCGTCAGCTGGCCCACTTGAACTTCATACCGGCTCGTAGAGATCGAAGGAGAGGCATTATGTGGTGGGACGACTACGCCGAGCGCCTGGAAGAGGATGCTTTGCGCTCTCCTGCGACAATGATTCGCTCTGAATATCAAGGGGTTGCATGGACGCAGCGATTCTTGTTTGTCCAGGAGCCGTCACCTCTGCTGCTCTTCACAGACAAGCAGCTAGGTGTACCGACTGTGAGGGAGGTGGTGAGTCTCATCATATTCACAAATACCTCGAGTTCATGTTGCTGATAATGATTCACTAGATTGCCCATCTGACTATTCTAGCGACTCGAATCGCATCGGATCATCCTAGGAACGACACTGTCCTGCAGGATCTGCGAGAGACCTACAACTGGCTTGCGCAAGACGCTCATGTCGCGGAAGCAGGTCGACTTCTCACGGAGCTTCGTGGGACGAAGATCTGGCTCAATGTTGACAACCCCCAGGAGGAAGCATGGGTTTGGTGCACATCCAACCAGCTCGTGTTCAATGGCCAGGACTCGGAGAAGAACGATCAGAGGGAGGCACATCTATGGTTGTCCAACTACAAGCGGCTGCTCCTCGCCTCTGGAGCACGAGGAATTCACAGGCCCGCGGCTCCGATCATCATGCTCACATCGGCTGAGACACAGTATCGCTCCGCACGAATCACCATCGATGGACTGCGTACTGGACGACGGCTTACGGATGTCATTTTCGAAGCCACAGACGGACAAGAGTTCACAGCCCACCGAGTTTGGATGGCCACCGCTAGCGATCACTTCCTCGACATGTTCGCCGGTCGATCAGGCTTTGCCGAAAGTGCAGATGATATCTCTCCTGCCAATCCACTTCGGATCGATGTGCCGCCAGAGTACCCGTCTGTTGCGGTTCGGGCTTGCCTTGGTGCGGATGCCTGGCTCGATTACTGTACGTGATAACTAACAGCCCTGACAGACTACGTGTACTTGCGGTCCCTTCCCGACAACTTGGAAGATGGCGCTCTTGTCGACACTCTCAAACTTGCTCACTACTGGGAGCTACGAGATATGTTCCAAGAACTCCAGTCACTGATCGTCAACGCCGTCGACACCTACAACTATGAGTACCGTAAGAGCGTTTCAGTGATATCATCTGAGCGCAGTCGCTAACTTGTGGACCTTAGTCGAAGAAGTTGCCAAGGAACTAGACGCTACGCACCTCCTCAAAGCCTGTCGTGAGTTCGTAACCAAGAATGCCTCTCAGCTCTAGCCACATTGCTGTATCCCACTTTCCACTCTTATCTTATGCTTTTCATCAAATACACGTTCCTCATATAGCTGAGCATACAGTCAGGCCGCATGTGACCGTGTTTGAGTTCTTCTTGGCTCTGTCGTCAGGGGTCATATGCACTCTCTTTCAACTCAGTTGACCGCTTGCCGCCTGGGCGGGGTCCGACGCATCATGTGCCCTTGAATGGGCCTGGCGTCAAGATAAAAGGGTCGTGCGAGTGGGGCACGAGACCTTCACTGTCCTTTCCCGGACCTATCCCCTGGACTCGCCGCGTTGAGTCTACTTTCCCCAGTCTGTTCGTCCTCCCTCTCGCTGGTCATGACCGAGGTGTCCTCTTCCGAGTCCATCGAGATCAACGATGCCCTGTTCTGTCCCACCCATCTCAAGGAGGTGGTGCGTCTCATCTCTGTCGGCGATAACTGAATGCGCGATGACCCTCGTCTCCTAGTGTGTGCAGTGCGGCGTCGACCAGGTCCGTGTCCTCATCGTCTATGTCTTCCTTCCTCACACTGTGTGCAGCGCGAGGAAAACGACACGTTCTTTGGGGTGAACCTAGCAGCCACCCTCCTCAGAGCTGTGCGCTGACCATCCTCCAGTTCGAGTTCACCGAGCGCGATGGCATTGAGTGCCCAACTGCCCATCTGAATAAGGACGGCATCTATGCCTGCAAGAAGCACGGCAACGCTTGTGAGCGTTCTTGTCTCCATCTCCTCCGCAACTTGTCGGCTGATGCCAGAGACTTCCCAGCTTGTACCCAATGCTTTGGGTGGAAGAAGCAGATCACCAGGTTGAAAGTAGCGGCCAAGAAGGCCGGCAAGAAGTGATGCACTGCAGTGCGAGTTGCCACTAGATCTTGAGTGAACCCAATTGTATTGATAGTATTGAGGAATGACACCTGCGTTGAGTACTGTGAAGTGGGCTTCAATGGCTCACATGTCTGGAACGTAATGCCACTGGAGCGGCCAAGACTCAACGAGTACTCACAACGAGCAAGCTGTAAGGTACAAGCATGAATTGTGCGGACAGGAAGCATACAAGTGACATCTACACGCGAGGCTCTGTACGAAAGAGCATCAGTATCTCGGCCACCAGGTGGGCAGAAAGAAGGCTTACGACTCCATTGGACGCTCAGGATGAGGTTGTCGTAACCGCGCCCGTGCAACTTCTCCATCGCACGCTTCGCAATCTCGCGATCCTCGAAGCTGACGAAGGCGAAGCCCTTGCCAGCGCCTGTCTCACGATCACGGCCGACGTACACACGCGCAACTCGGCCAAATGTGCCGAAGAGATCACGCAGATCATTCTCCTCAACGTCTTCGGAGATGTTCGTGACGCGGAGTGTCGGGAGATCGTCACGCGAGCCGCCGGGACCGCCCGCAGCACCTGGCATACGCTCGCCAGGACCCCGGTTACGAAGGGAGGGAGGCACATATCGGCCGCCGGCAGTGGTAGCACCACCGGCAGCACCAGCGGCTGGTGTTTCGTCGTCGCCTTCGGGTGGGGGTGCCTCTGGAAATCGTCTTTTAGGTACTGCAATGAAGAACGATAGGTAGGCTCCTACCCGCATTGTCGAGACCGGCGAGAGTGTCCTTGTAAGGACATTTGGCCGTGAAGTGTGCACCCTTGCACAGACGACAGACGACCTTGCCTGCACCTGCGCGGGCGAGGTTCGCCTTCACCTGGCTCTCTGCCGATTCCTCGGGTTCGACCGACTGAGATGGTCTAGTTAGACGAGGGAGAAGACGCGAGGATAACCACGCACCTTGTTGCCAACGCTGATTTTTAATCCGACGAACTCGCCAACGGTGGTCGTTGCGCGATCAGGTCCGGGCTTGTTGCCCTTCTCCTTGCCAAACTTGGCCCATGTCTTTCGTTCAGCCACAGAGTGATCGACAAGCGACTTTTGGAGCACTCGTTTGGTCTTGCGAGTGACCTGATCGTGTCACCAGTAAGCTTGGAAGGAAATGGGAGGCGATGCCCACGTACCTTGACCCGCTTGCCGTCGTCATTCATGAGGTACTCTACCACTGTGCGCACACCATTCTCATCCACCGTGTCCTCGATGATGCCAAGCTTTGGTGTAGGTGTAGCAGGCGCAGCAGCAGCCTTGGGTTCGTCACCCCCGTCTGTGGGCCGGGTGAGACAAACGCCAGCCTGATTGTGCGAGCACACGGACTGAGCTCGGGATCATCAGCCCATGAAATTTTCTGTTCTCTACGAGATCGGGGTTGGTGCAGTGCACAGGCTCAACGAGAACGTCGCGTACGTTGCAGCCATGTCGCAAAAGACCTCGGCAAGTGAAGGAGGAGTGTAAGGGGAAGAGGAAACGACGAGCGCTTTCGGCGGTTACCGACTTCCATCAAACAACTCAGCGTGAGTCCGAAGTGTATATTACAACTACTGTGTAGCGAGTATGGTAAGGGTATATCCAATCCAGAAGATAGGTCATAAAGCTGCCTTAACGGCTAGATGGAGGGAAAGGAGGAAATCCAGGCATCCCGCCCATGCCAGGAAATCCAGGCATGGCCGGTGACCCAAACGAGGTCATCCCAGGGGACATGACACTGGGATAGAGGCCTAGGCCTGGCATACCCGGCATACCGGGCATACCCATACCGGGCATACCAGCCATCCCCATCCCCTGCATGCCAGCCATACCTGGCACGCCTGCCATCGCCGACATCCCCGGCATGCCAACCATACCTGGCATACCTGGCATCCCCGGCACTCCTGTGGAGCATAGTAATCATTGGTCCACGCCATAAAAAAAAAAGACGTACCTCCCATGGCTTGAAACATGGCCACGAACGGGGATGTTGCCTCTCTTGTCGCGGTCATTTTCTGACATTCCTTGAGAAGCTCACGAAGCTCGTCGCGGAGCGGTTCATTCTCCTCTGCGCCCTCTTCGCTGTCACTCCAATCTTCACTGTCGCCGTCGCTTTCCTCCTCTAGCTCAACTTCGGGCTCGGGTAGTGTTCCTAGGTGGTCCCCCGTACAGTCCTCGAGCCGTACACCGGCTTTAGCGCACTGCATCCACCATTTCTCCCAACGCTCGAAGCATCCTGGCTCCTTTCCTGGGCCATTTGCACGTTCGAGAGCGGCGAGTAGAGGTCGGCTGACAGCACGCACGCATGTGAGGTTGGGGAAGTTGGTCTTGGTCAGCGCTCGGAATACCGACTCGTTGGTCCGTCGACGCAAAGATATGTGAATCTGCGAAGCAGTGGGAAGAAGTTTTTGCTCCTGGCCGTCGACAGATAGCTGTCGAGAGACACCAAGAGCATCGTGCAAACCGTGGAGTCCAATCTGTGTGATGGAGTGATACGGTTCCTGGACCAGCACAGCTGTCGCGCGATTGACGTCCTCGTCTGGAGGTACCAGCTTCCAGTCTGGATTGAAGATGAGGGTTTGGACGACTGGGCAGAGGGCCAAGATCTCGGAGATTGGGATCGGCGGATCGAGCCCGTCCAAGTCCAAATACTCGAGAGCTTCCCCATGCGCATTTAGAAACTCGGCCAGATCCGGAAGATCGCTCTGTTCGGCGGCAGAATCGAGCGTGAAGGCTTGCAGGCGAGGCAAGGTCCACCCAGCGGCTTGTTCTATGAACGCAGCGCAAGGTCCCCGGACGCTCAGTTGTAACAAGGAAGAGAGCGCGAGGGAAATGTTCGACACCCCTCCGAGGGGGACGTCAAACTCGGAAGATGATGTACCAATGCTCGTCCGTCTCTTTTCGGGGTGGTGAAAGTTCAAGCTGATGTACTCTAGACGGGGCCGCCCCGAGAGCATGGCGATGAGCTTGGGCAGGCAGTCAGTGGCCATGCTGAGTTGGATGGCCTTGAGCGACTTCCGTAGGTCACCAGCGAGCTCTCCAAAGACCTTTTGTGAGAGGACGCCGTCTATGATGAGGATCTCCAAGTGCTTGCACTGTCGGAGGATGCCACGCAAGAGGAGGGCGGAGGCCGTGTCGGGAGGTGCGCTGAACAGCTGCAGTCTACGCGTGCGAAGTGCAAGCTCGGGTTCGGTGTTGAGGATGTTCACGACGGAGGCTAGGCGTCGAGGGGTAGGGAGGAAGATGTATCGGAAGAGGGTGTCATATGCGATGGTGTAGAACTTGCGGCACGTCAAGACGATCGCCTAAGATATTAGTCAGAAACTGACGTCAGAGAAAAGCGTTCAAAAACGCACAACTCGCCTTTTTCGTGGCATATCCCTTGCGCTGCAGGCTGTTCACGACCTCGTGAGGACCTCGCGGAACCCAGCCTCCCTCGAACCGGGGGAACCACTCGGAGCGGTCCATTGCGTTGGGAAGTTGTGTGTCGTAGATACGTTCATCCTCGGTTGCCAGATCGAAAATGACCTCCCATATCTCAGAGGGTAGTTCTGTGGCCATAGTGTGTGTGGAACGAAGAGCGTGTCGAAGGGGCGACGGCAGACCCGGGTGCCCGCCCACTCGTCCCGCTCTCCAACCTTGCGCCGGTTACCTGGTCCGGTTGACTTCTTCGCTCTCGGACTCGCTCGGAATGGTTCCAACGGTACAGATAACGCTTGTGATCGGTGGCTATGTTCCCTTATCTCTTCCTTCACCTTGTTTACTTCACAACATTTCCCCTTCATCCTCAGGGCAAAAAGTGTGGCATCTTCCTGTGCCTGACAAAACTATGAGGGCCTGACCGGGAATTGAACCCGGGACCTCGCCCAATCTGTTGCACATCGTACAAGGGAAAGAATCCCGAAGGGCGAATCATACGACTAGACCATCAAGCCGATGACCACTAGCCAAGTTTTAGGAATATAACTAAATCTAGTTTATATGCCTCACGCCGGAGGCGACTGGCTCTTCCATTTGAGGATCGAGCACGTGGAGTAGTTGCGAGTAGTGACATCTATGGCACGTCGCCTATAGTACGAGAGCACGAGAGCACGCGAGATGGAAGGAGGTCAAGAACGTCGGAGGTGGCTGTGAAGCGCGACAGCGACTCATCCAGATTCCATCTCATGCTCTTGCCACCCTTTGCACATTACCTGCGCCTGAGATACAGTATCCTCGAACGAAATTGAGATACAGCATAGTGCTTCTGCCATGAATCGATTCTCTCCCCGTCTTAGCAGCGAAACGGTCTCTCCTCCTTTCAACTTCATCGAGGAAAACCGGTCATGGACTCCGGTACTTAGCTGTCCAGCAGGGTTTCCCCACGAGCTGGTGCGTTTACTACACTTGAAAACGTAAATATCACTCAATCGACTTCCAGTTTGAGACCGCTGCGATGCAGATGGTGGATCATCCCGAATACAATTCCACACTCATCCTCCGGTCAGAAACCATCGCTGACGTTCATGATTCTGCTGCTGCTCCTATCGCAGTACCACAACTTTCGGATGTGGGTATTATGAGGAACGTTCATAGACGCCTTCTGCCGCGACGGCCTGGAAGGGACGAACCAGTCGAACAGCATTGTACACTCTACGCCGCAGAAGGGAGCAAACCCTCGGTGCTTGTCCTGACACCCGTGACCACACCTGGTCTAGAACTTCCTTATTACCATCCGGCGGTGGACCACCTAGCTTTGCGCTATATTCCACGGCATATAGTAACCTCAGCCGAGGATAATCCTCAGACTATAGATGACGCACATGCTGGTTATGGCGAGATCGAGATCCTCGCAGTCCCGCACGACCCTCCATCCGCCCGCGATCCGTCATCGCGCTTGCATCGAACATGCAGAGCACTGCTCGAAACCCTCCACCGCTACGGATGGGGTGCCTTGACATCATATCAAAAGCGGGTTCAGCATGACCGACTCGTTCCACGAGAGATATACCAAGATATGTACCTGGTGATGCGGGAGCGTCACAAGAAGCTCGTCAACACTTGGGTGGAAGGCACTGATCCACTCAAGCATGTTTTCGAGGTGAAGAAAGGGTCCTTCGTTGGTCCGTTTGATTTCCGTTCAAGACGCGCCTCTGACACATCTCCAGGATATCGGTATTGCAACCTTCTTGATGTTACTATGGAAGGATATGTTCGGAGGCGCGGTCGACACAGCGAACGAGGACTTCACTACGGAACCTTGGAAGAATTGGCCTCGTCCACCGGGCGGTTACCTTGACCTAGGGTGCGTCGTGCGTGCCAAGAGGTCTCCACTTACACATGCTCAACGGAAACACAGGTGCGGCAATGGCTTGTTAGTGCATATTCTCACCCTCGAAGGCTACATGGGCGCTGGCATCGACGTTCGCGCGAGACAATCATGGGCAACATATGGCGCCGAGACTAGATCCCGTCTCCACGTCTCTGCTCTCGATCCCACTGGACCCCCTATGGAGTCTGATGCGCCTTGGTGGCAACCTGGCGTGTTCATCGTTGCCAACCACGCAGACGAGCTTACACCCTGGGCTCCGGTACTCGCCACGATGCGTCATGCGTCCGGTTACCTCTCCATCCCGTGTTGCGCTTGGACCTTTGACGAGAGATTCCAGCGAGAAGGGAAGCGAGCTTCAGCTGGACCATGGTCATTTCTCTTCGACGACTTGCGCTTGGTGCCCGAGGAGGAACCTGGCTCGGAGAAAGAAGACGATCGCTTTGTCGAAAGCCTGGGACTCGGAGGGGATGCCAACGCTAGCGCCAGCGGATATTCTGCCTACCGCGTATGGCTTGCCAAGCTTGCTGTCGCCTGTGGCTGGAATGTCGAGTGCGACATGCTCCGCATACCAAGCACAAGAAACTGGGCGATCCTCGGTATGTTATGCCGCCCATGATCGTGCTAAGAAAGATAACTTACCGATGCTTTTCGACTCTAGGCCGTGAGCGGAATGGAGATCAAGAAGCAGCCGATGAAAAGATGGAGCAGCTCATACGCACCGTCCAGAACCGAGGACTGTTCAAGACACGGCGACCTGAAGGGAAGGCTGGAGATCACTGATACAATGTTGCGCGTTCATCGGCTGCGATGACTGGACTCATTCGTTTGTAGGCCCGTGTATAACGCGTTGTTGTAAGCTGAACCAATAGAGACTGTCATTTGGCTTCGTCATGCGTGGGGAATAAACACCCAAAAAGGAAGTTCGAGAAGCGGCTGACATGCGCTCATCTTCTTCACCTCGGATGGTTAAAAGTTGGTTCGGAATGTCGTGAGCTGCAACGCCGCTTCGCCCTCTTTCTCGCCATGTGCTTCCCGTTCAAGAAACAGAAGGACAACTTCAATGACGCGCCCAGCAAGGCAAAAGCTACCGCTAAGCCTGCTACTGAGTCCGCGACACCTGCCCCTGTAGCGAAGGAGACACCTGCTGCCTCCTCAACCACCGCGGCACCTGCAGCGATAACTACTACGGCACCGGCGACTTTGGATGCACCCTCGACCGCCCAACCTGCGCCCCCAGCCGCCAATGCCGCGGTCCCTGCCATAGAGCCGCGCAAGCCCAAGATCGCTATCATTATTTATTCCATGTACGGGCATGTCGCGAAGTGTGAGAACGTCCCCAGCGATCCCCCTCTACTATGTTTGACTAATTGACACGCATTTTAGTGGCCGAGGCTGTCAAAGCAGGCATCGAGGCAGAGGGAGGAACCACTACCATTTTCCAGTGCGTCTGTTGCGCGCTCTCTTGTCCCCATTGCTTCGGCACTCACATGTTCACCAGGGTCCAGGAGACTCTGAGCGATGACATCCTGGAGAAGATGCATGCGTTGAACTCGAAGGGCACCTACCCCATCATATCACCAGAGCAGCTCGTCGAGTTCGACGGTCTCCTCCTCGGCATACCCACTCGCTACGGCAACATGCCGGCCCAGCAGAGGGCATTCTGGGATGCTACTGGCCAGCTGTGGGCGAAGGGTCAGCTTTCTGGAAAGTACGCCGGGATCTTCATCTCGACCTCTTCACCCGGAGGTGGCCAAGAGTCGACCGCGTACACGGCCATGAGCACCTTGGCGCACCACGGCATCATGTACGTGCCGCTGGGATACAAACATGCGTTCGCGGAGCTTGGTAACCTCGAAGAGATCCACGGAGGCGAGTTATGACTACTCGCGCCCCTTGCCTCTAGCTGACCTTGTTGCAGGCTCGCCGTGGGGCGCCGGAACATTCGCTGGACCTGACGGTTCCCGGATGGCATCCGAGCACGAGCTTGGGATCGCGAAGATCCAAGGGAAGATGTTCTACCAAACATTGGTCAGGGTTAAGTTCTGAATGCGTCGTATAATATGGTTCGATGTATTGCTTCATCTCGCAGTTGTGCTATCTATTGTTACAGAATGTTTGGCGTTCGTCTCAGTGCATCAACGTCTGGATCTCCTGAGGCACCTCTGGACTCTTCTCCCATTCCTTGATCCATCCTGAGGTGGCAGCGTCACTGTCCTCCGGAGCCGGCAGGCCAAAGACGGCAGTAACCAACCACTCCTCGCCCGACTCATGCTTGCCAAACAAGGTCGGGATGAGTGCGCGAGCCACCATCAAGTTTGAGTTGGCGTCGCTGCGAAGCGCCTGTCCGTCCCGTTTGCTCGTTTTCGAGAGGTCCGCAATCCCAGAAACGCCCTTCGAGCTCGTCGCCCGCGCATGTCCCGAGTTCGCGAGTGTCCCAAAGTCCTCGCCCTCGCTCGGTGCTAGGTGGCGGCCGTCCTTGCCCTGGCTGTAAATGGCCCACCCGCCTTCGGCCGTCTCAAGAGCACGTGTGGACTTGATCCGGTGCACACGCAGATGCCAGTTGGGTGCCTCCTTGTGCGGTGCGACGAGCCACGTCTCGACCTCGACGTCCTTCCACGGCCTCCACATGCTCCTCAGCCACTGCGAACCCTCAGGTCCCTCGAAACGGGCGTCGAGAGTGACGCGGCGCAGCTTCCACGACTCGCCCCCGTCGTCAGAGATCGCAAGTGCCGAGTCGGCAGCATGCTCCTCCAGAGTCAGGTTGCCGACCGGAACAGAGTAGCCGAAGGCAGACGAGTAGCCAAATTTGCCGTACTTGGATGACGACTGCTTTACGGCGTAGGAGCACTGTTGGCCGGACGACAGAATGAAGTTGTGTCCTCCGAGGTTGCTCGCTATGTGGAGTGGACGCTTCAGCACCTTGTTGGTGTTCAGGAGCTCGGCCGGCAGCGGTGCTTCCTCCGCCGTCCAGAAGGGGTGGTCCAATGGAAGAGCAAGAGTGACGAATGACTTGCAACACCAGTAAGGGCTGCCCGGCGAGTTATAGTTCTCGGTCATATTGTGGTTAGGATAGCCAAAGCCGATAGTGCAGGTTCCGTCGGGGTTCCATGCGCCTGGTTGTTGCGCCCAGTACCGAACGTTGCGAAGCTGAAGGCCTTTGACGACGCCCCAGGTGAGAGGTGCCGGAAGCTCCACATTGGCGAAGGCAAGGGCACCCCAGAAGGATGACATGGCGAACCTGAATGAGATAATTAACCTTTCTCAGTTGGCACGGTAGAATAATAGAGGACTTACCGGTAGGTCATGCTTCGGCCAAAGGGAATAGCTCTACCTATGAACTAATGGTCAGCCAACTGAAATCTGGTCTAGCTGCATATGCAAACCTTCTTCGTCGAAGTATCGCACGAAGTCCAACGCGAACTGTCGCGCACGGTTGCGGTAGTCCTCGCAGCGCTGAGGATCGTCCTCTTGAGCCAGCTTGGAGTAGGCCAGCTGTGCGAACTGGATGGCAAAGCTTGAAGAGTAGTAATCCAGTTGTATGACTCCCTCGGGTCCATCGCGGCTCCACCCATCGCCAACATAGAATGTGTCGAGGTGATCCAGATCCTTCTTGATACGATCTTTGTCGCCGTAGTGTGATCCAACTTTTGTCAAGCCGAGATTTGCGAAGACCTATGACGCCTGAGCCAAGGGTGCAAGGGCACCAGACTGACAAACGTACGCGAAACCAGAGCCAGTTCGTATTCGGCATCTCCTTCCGGTTCATAACACTGAGCCACCGTCCTAGATCCTCTTTCTCTTTATCGCTGAGGGGGTTCCAGAGCTCCTTCCCCGCAACTGCGAGCGAGAAGCCGATGGCGGAACACTCAACCATGCGCTGGTCCTTGTCCCGCATGTCTCCCCAGAACTCTGGACCTTGATATACAGCCTTCAGACGTGATCAAGACTTAGGGCTCAAAGCACTCACCTTCAGGGTCGGTACCGGCGGCTAAGCCACTAACCCATCGCTTCGTGCCACTGTACGACCCGCCACCTGCGAGGAGAGCGGCGAGACCCCAGATAGGGCGTGAGAACCCCTCGAGAAGGGCGGCATGTTCATCGTAGTGCGTTCCTGTGTGACCCAGGTGGACGCGCGAGCCCAAGGGCGACGTGTGTGGTTCAAGTGCATCGAGAACACCAGTGCAGAACGCAGCAAGGTCCTCGCGCGTCTTCACAGGGTTCGTGGAGTATCGTGTTGCGGTGCCGACCGCGCCAGCTTTCAAGGGGTCACTGAGAGCCATGGTAGGAGACAAGTCAGGGATAGAGTGGTCATATCGATCTCGTTGGAGGCTCCGTAGGTGCGGAAGGAAAGGGCGACTCGGCCCGGAGCGGCCCGTACTAATCATGCGGGACTGACGTCACGCGTCGACCCCTGGCTTGCCTTCTGACCACGACGCTCGTACTGTATCATTACGACTATCCTGCGACATTTCACGCATAACTCCGGCCCTACACTCGACAGACTGCCCCACTGTTTGGAGGTGCTCTATATGGCGAATCACGACTGCATTCTGTACGTCCATAGAAAAGCCGCTGCAG
Organism: Limonomyces culmigenus; assembly: GCA_002233555.1. Taxonomy (NCBI): domain Eukaryota; kingdom Fungi; phylum Basidiomycota; class Agaricomycetes; order Corticiales; family Corticiaceae; genus Limonomyces; species Limonomyces culmigenus. Next base: position 120,014 of record LCTX01000065.1, on the reverse strand, counting down.
ACTCGCGTAAGCTCTTCAAGCTTACTGGCAGCAATCATATCGCACAACCTTGTGCAAAACAATAGCCCAACGTCCCAATTGACAGAGCGCGCGTCTGCAAGTAGCTGACGCAACGCAAGCATGGTATCGCGAAAGGGTCCATCCGGGACAGCTGGAAAGGAGAGGCAATTCGGTTTAATCTTGAGCCTCACGCTCAAACCTTGCCCCTTCTAAACGAATAATCACTAGTGCGATGAAAGAACGACTTCAGCTAACCAGGAAACACGTGTGCCCGGGCCATGGTGATACTGAGGAAGTGAAGTCAGCTTCCATAGACCTGACATGGATGATGGTTCATGTCTGGACCATAAAGTCACTAATGGTACGCATTGAGGGTCGTTGATTTTGTTCAGCTGTACCGCCCGATAATGTGGGACCCGTGTACAGGCCTTAACGTTTGTGGTGTTCATGTTGAAGTCGATAGACAGCGCGCACGACGACGAACACCTCTTCATACAGACCTAGATCCCAGCGGTCACCACGCAAAGCTGAAGTGGGCTTCCAGCTATTTATTCTTGCTATCCCAGACAGAGATCTGTTACAGGGCAGGCTTCAGGAGAGATCGTGACATAGGTAGTCAAGCGGTGCCAGCAAGACTGCGCCAAGCCATGATCACAGGCCTCGAGGACTCAAGCTTACCCTGACACGCATGTCAGTGGTCTGGGCGCCGAGTTTTGACATGCCCGTCTTAGCCCGCGCATTGTCCCACGAGACGATTATGAACAAGAATGGAGAGAGAGGACAAGGAATGGGCGCCAAGCTGGGCTTCGGACGGGCGGCAGCCTCACCTCCATTGCTTCACCTTTCACACCAACCTTCACGCTCCGGCTGCGCCGCCCTTTCGCTCCTGCTCGACTACCCACATAACATCTTCACGCGCCTACATATCTGACTACCATGCGGCTCAGCCCAGCCGCGATCCCCGCGCTTGCTCTCGCAGTCGGCGCGCAGGCCACATCTGACCGACCCGCCTCGCGCTCGCTCGTGGATCGGGCGTCGGCACACGTTGCCCGTGTACACGGATATGCGCTCAAGCACAGCGCTGCCTTTGCCCGTGATCTTCGGATGACCTTTCGGTCAGTCCTGCCGCCACCATCGACTGGCCTTCGCGCGAGGGATGCGCCTCAGGCGGTCCTGGATGAGGGCCACAAGCTCTTCTGCACGGTGCCTAAGACGGGGCTCACCCCATCTTCGAGTCCAGATCCCAACTCGACGAAGGGTGGCGGCACGAGCAGCAAGGGAGGAAGCGCGCCGACGGGCACCAACTCTGGAGGAGCTACACATACCGGGACATCGTCGGCACCGGGCGCAACGTCCTCGTGGAAGGTGTTCCATACTTATGTGAGTCTAAATTTAGCAATTCTTTGATAGCATGTTCAACTTAGCTCTCCTTCAGTCAGGAAACGACTTTTTCAATCACTGGGACTTCTTCACCGGCGCGGATCCGACAAATGGCGCGGTCACTTTTATCGACTCCAATGCCGCACAGGCCGCCAACCTCTCTTACGTCAACTCGGCAGGCAACTTCATCATGGCCGTAGAAACTACCCCACAAATCCAAGGCACGCGCAAGAGTGTGCGGATCACAAACCGAGATAGCTACAACGGTGCACTCCTCGTCATGTCAGCCAAGCACATGCCCACCGGATGTGGAACTTGGCGTGAGTTTCAGCGTTTTCATGCATTGGTAGAGAGAGGCTCACATTTCCCGCAGCCGCTTTCTGGTCCAACGGCCCGAACTGGCCGGCAGGCGGCGAGATCGACATTGTTGAGGGCGTCTCGAACTACATCGCCAACCAAGCGACGATCCACACGAATCCGGGATGCAACTTGCCCTCCTCGTCCTCGGCTACGCTTGGCATGACTGGCACGCTCGTCGGCGGGCAGGACTGCGCCGCGGCGTCGACGGGGAACCAGGGCTGCGGCGTGCGCGCCAACGACCAGAAGAGTTTTGGTGCTGCATTCAACGCCAATGGCGGTGGTACGTACGTGATGCGCTGGGACGGGGCGGGCATCGCCATCTACTTCTTCCGCTCCGGCGCAGAGCCGGCTGACTTGACTGCGAACGTACCGACACCCGAGACCTGGGGCCAGCCGATGGCGATCTGGCCATCGGCGAACTGCGATCCGTTCAAGTTTTTCTCGAACCACAACACCATCTTCGACACGACGCTGTGGTAAGTAGTCTTAGATCATGTTTCGAGCAGTACTCATGTCGTTCTGCCAGTGGTGACTGGGCCGAGGGTGTATGGACGGCCGCTGGCGTTCCCGGCCAAGACGAGAGCTGTGCGCAGATCACCGGCGCGGCGACGTGTGCTGCCTATATTCAAGCCAATGGAGAAGCGTTTGCGGAAGCTTGTGAGTCGCGTCTCTCATGCGTGTTCTCAAGCTCCGAATCTGATGCAGGTACACGTAGATTGGGAGGTCGAATACGTTACTATCTTCCAAACTACTTGAATGGACACTCTCGATCCTCATGACTTGCATGATGGTAATGACTGCAAATGCTGTCTGCAACGGACTTGCTCTTATGACGCCCGTACACACCATGTATTCAACACATATCGCATTATGTATATCACTTCTGTCACGGCAGTTCTCTGTTGTACATTGCCCCGGCTGTTCGTCATATGTACCACTTCTTCATGTCTGCTCCTTATGCGCTATCACGGTCTCCTCCAATAATGTAGCAAGCTCCTTCGGTAGGGTCACACTCGACTGTATTGGTGTGGTTCAGGTTGGAGTTCGAAAGCCAATGAAAAGATGCGGCCCCGGTGGCGAAGAACGGCTTTTGGCGACGGACGGCCCTTAGCGACTGCGCATCCTGCTTCTGGTGAGTGGCCAGAAGGTCACCGCTGCGAAGTATGGCCTTGTAGGACTTTCGGTCTTCCTTTGCCACCACTTTGTAGACTGCATCGGAGCATCCATATACTGAGATGCTGTAACAATTGTGAAGAGGCAAATGGTGTCGAATAGCGGCTTCTGGTATGACGGCGTTTGATGGCGTTGAGGGCATGAAAGCTAGCGCGGTCGGTTTGCTTGGTTCTCCAACACGGCTCTTCTATGGGTTGCCGGGTGTGTCTGCAAGCGGCGACGGCGTCGCAGTAGCTCCCAGCTCCATAATCATCACGACATAAGGGCGATTCCTAGAGTCTGGCCGGAATATCAGAGTCGCGAGGCTCTCCTGCACGATCTGATACGCTGTTGTAGACCCCTTTGTCTTGCGATCCTTGAATTGAAGCAACAGGAAAGTCATGTTATCGGCGGTCAGCGGTTTAGCCTTGTCGATGACGATAGGAATCCCAGCATCAACAGCACGTGCCCCAGAGCGGAAAACAATGGCTTGACATCGAAGGAAAGCAGCTTGTGCTGCATCTTGCGATGTGCCCGAATCATCAGCCCATTTGACAAAGTGAGTGAAGTTGATCACAGCATTCTTGAAAGCGTCGCGGAGAGTAGGTCCATTAGCGTCTTCATCCGGATTCTTGTCAAGAAGCTGAGCTGCGATCGGCTCTGGAAAAAGATTCTCGATGAACCCCACAAACGAAACGGCGTCGCTGAAGTGCGGGTGCTGCGGATCCTGGCTTTCATATACAGCGGTTCGATCCCTAGTGAACATAAGGATCGCTCGTCCGATCATTTCATCAACATCGCGTCGATCCAGAATCCCACGCGACATGCTGTAGGCCAGTGTGCGCAACGAGACATTCATGCCCGAACACTCGAGCGAGTTCCAAAGATGGCGTTGACGTGCGGCAGCTTCTGCGAGGATTGGTTCGGAAGGATATCCTGAATGGGAAATATCTTGCCCCGTGCGCACAGAGAATGCGGTACGCATGTGAGATTCAATGAGCTCTGCTTGATGTGCTCGGACAGAGCTTGACTTTTCGGCGCATTGAAACATCAAACAGACGTCCAAAACTGCTAGCTGAGCAAGATACGAATACCGGTCGAACGGATTTGTCAGTACGCTTTGGTTCAGCAATTTAGAGCGCGCGAGGTCAATGAGAGACTTGCACTGATCTTGACGTTTGTACGAAGCTACGCCCGGCAAGGTAGCAATAGAGCCTTCTGGACCAGGACCCGGAGATACGGCTTTGACAACATCCTGAACATTGTTTATCAGCAAAGATCGCCACCTACATGCTCCACGTAAGCTATAAACCGATGTGGATCTGTAACTAAGACGTACAGGGGTCGACCAAAGAGTGACATGAATACGATGTCGCTCGTCAAGGAGACCGAGACACGAGATGGGTCGATTTGATCTTGTCCAAAACAGTCGAATGAAGTTTCCGTGATAGGCGCATGCAGCTTAATATCTGCTCGATAGCGAGCTGACCGAGCATATTCGTATGATGGAGCCAGAGACTCGATGTTGGAGTCAGTGGAAAGGAAGAGCGTGAATAAAGCGGTAGACGAGATCGAAGTCAACGCGGTGGCCAGATGATCCAGTGGTAGTTTCGCTGGGGATGGTCGCAAGCTCCCAGCCGCTGGGACTTTTGGACCATCACCACAAAGCACGTGAGCCTCATCGAAATAGAGGAGAACGGTGATAGATGGCTGGACATTCGGAGTTCGGATGCAGTTCTGGATTTGTTCAAGGAGCCCATTGAATGCAGCCTCAGTCGCCTGGCCTCGGGCTCGTGTGATAAGCTCCTGAGCATCGTGAGTGAGGAACGGCACTCTACAGTTATCCCGGTAGTGCAACTCACGGAGTTGCTATCACTTGCTCGATCGGTCTGGAGCTCCTCGCGTACAGCAGCTTCCTGCCGTGGAAAGTAAATGCGCCTAACATGGTGAGGGGAGGAAGGATCTAATCGCTCGTTCAACCACGACGTCATAAAGTACTCGTCTCCCGCTGCGATTGTTCGATTCCAGGTAGTCGTGCCAAGTTGTGGCCAAGTGTTCCAATGACGCGTATTGTTGACAAAGAGGTTCCTTTGCAAGCATCTCGGTCGCGGCTATGAACAGACTCCGAAGGACGGTGACATAGCAACGGGTGAGTGTATCGCCGTCCGGAGATACTTTGAATGACAGTAGTAACTTGGGAATGCTGGCGTCCGGAGGAGGCCACGCTCCATCTGTAACACGGGGTTCAATGCCATGATGGTGCAAGACTATAAGATACGCACGAACGCTCTCCTGGTCATGACGAAGATTGAAGGGGAGAGTAAACACAAAGCGTGCGGCCTGGTCGACCATCCGAGACTTTCCTGACCCAGAGCTCTGTATGATCGATCCCTGATTGATGTACAGACTACCGTGTCCGTCTTCGTTGCGTTTTTGGGCCATCTGGTTGAGGTTATGCAGGAGTACCTCATGGTTATCTCCAACGAAAGGAGCCCCCCACGACTCTCGTACATCTACGAAGAGGGATGAATAACAGTACGAAAAAGGAGAAGACATGTTTACTCTCTGTTGATGGGTGAGTCAACTTGTCATTTCTCATCGGGGGGCACGCACTGCTTAACACCGTGAACGGCGAGGGAGCTTTGGGCGAAGGAGGTCGCAGTACCACGAGTGAGGATGAGAAGTTTGATTTGGGATGAAGTCTGCGTGAATGGGCCATACCTGCCGAGAGGATGAACGCATAATGATGAGAGGAATATGCTTGGTAACACGCCTCGTGTATGTTTTGCAGATGCTCCTCCACAATTGTCTGGAGCTCCTCCGAATTATAGTGAGGCGCAATGTGTGGAACACGAAAGATAGCATCGAGGATAGTCTTGCAGATGTGCCCTTGGAATATAGGTAACATCGTCTTCGATGTAGTGACTGCCTCGTCGCCGAGCTTACTGACGAGAGCTTGGTGTACAAGGTCGTCGAACGCGTTGATGGTCACATCTCTGAGTGTGAAGCTAACGTGCGAGCCAAACACCCGCTTGATGTCGATCTTTGGGCGTTCGGAACCAGACGAGGCGGTCTGATCGAGTGCCATGGTGGTCAATGCGCACGTTCAACGGAGCACACGTGATATTATGAATTCCTCGATATTCCGCAATTTGGCCACCGCCATCTCTCCACATTTCGGCCATGTTTACCTTTGCGTTGCTACTAAATGAAGGACCGACGAATGACTGAGCAAAGTCAAGATGGACAGTATACAGGCGAGCCAGCAGCACGTGACTACTGTGGTTGACTGGGAAAAACGCATTGCCAGTGCCACGTAGTATGTCGCAGTTCACAAGTTACCATGATCAAGTGCAGCGCATCATCCCTGTCCCCTAGCCGAGCGTACACGTATGCACATCGGATCGGATGTCGGGACAGCTGATGACGAGATCACGCTGACGAGTCGACGTGGCCGGTCCCCGCCTTTTCGTGTTGAACAACCGCACCGATCAAAAGAGAGCACCTCATACCCAGGGCTGTGTAGTGGCTGGTACGCTATAAAGGCGCAGCGACGCAGGGAGCGCTCCCCCCATCAGCCTACCACGCGAACCACTTCCTTAACTCAATGTCGGCCGCCATAGAGACTCTCCCTGTCCTGATTGTGAGCTGAAATATCCGTTCTCATATGACGCAAACCACTGACAACGTTTAGGTGGGCGCTGGACCCGCCGGCCTCGTTCTTGCCCTCGCGTTGTCTATGAACGGCGTGAAAGTCCGGCTGGTCGACCTCGAGTCGCAGCACCGCGTCGGCTCCAAGGGCTCCGGCATCCAGGTTAGTAGTCGACGCGTGTACCGTGATTCAGCTGAACTGACGGACCATCAGCCACGATCGCTCGAGCTGTTCCGCTTCATGGGCGTCCTCGACGACGTCCTGGCCGAGTCGCTGCCGATGCCGCCGACGCGGATCTACAAGTTGCCGGGAGGCACTGAGATCCTCAAGGAGTACATGCAGACCGGCGAAGTCATCGCACCCTCGCCGGACGTGCCCTATGCGAGTCAATCGCCGCTACCGGCTAGGCCACAGGCTGACCAGATGCACAGACGGCGCCGATCATGTTTGATCAGGACGGACTCGAGGGCGTGCTGCGCCGGCACCTCCTCAAGCGCTTCGGCGTCGCCGTCGAGCTCGGCACGGAGCTGATCGGATTCGAACAGACCGCGGACCACGTCGTCGCGTGTCTCCGGACGCACGGAGGCGAGGAGAGCATGCGCGCGCAGTACCTCGTCGGGACCGACGGCGGTCGCAGCACCGTCTGACGAGCGCTCGGGCTTCCGTGGCTGCACGAGCGGCGCGAGGTCGAGGGTGTGATCTACGGCGACGCAGCGATTCGAGGACTCAAGCCCAAGGTCGGTCCGAGTCCCCGCCATTCGACGGGCGCTGAGGAGGCTGCGAGACAGTACTGGCATATGTTTGGCAACCCGAAGGATAAGATGTGCGGTGCCTGGCTGGACGTGGCAGTGCCACCTCGAGCTGACGATGGTGGTGCGAACAGGGTCATCCTCCGCGCCCCGTGTATGGCCAGCAGCGACCGCTGGGCGCTCTTCGTCGCTGGCGCGAACGTCGCGAACCCGGACGCGATCATAGCGGACCGGGCGGCGCTCCAGCGCTTCATCCAGGACACCACGGGCCGGCGCGACATCGAGGTCGTGCGCCTGGACTATATCACGTGTCATAGGTGTGTGCGTGCCCGAGCAGAGTGGAATCGGCGCTGACGGGCGGCGGGGGAACAGGGTGAGCATCCGAATGACGGGCACGTTCGACCAGGGCCGTGTCTTCCTCGCCGGCGACGCCGCGCACACGCACTCGCCCGCGGGCGGGCAAGGCCTGAACTCGAGCATGCAGGACTCGGTGCGTATCTCGCCTGAGCTCGGCCGCCACTAGTGACTAACGGCGCGCTGCCTGCAGTATAACCTCGCGTGGAAGCTCGCGCTCGCGGTACAAGGCCGCGCCGCACCAGGGCTGCTCGCAACGTACACGGCCGAGCGCACGCCCGTGATCGCGGAGATGCTGGCGCGGAGCACCGCGATCTTCGAGGCGACGCTCAAGGGCGACTGGGCGCGCACGGACGCGCTCCGGACGGACCCGGCGCTGCGCCAGCTCGCCGTGCACTGCGAGTGGAGCGCCGCGGTGTTCGACGAGCGCCACGAGGGCGGGCGCGCGCCGGCGCCGGAGGATGCGTATGGGGGAGGCAGACGGCCGGGCTTGCGGGCGGGTGACCGAGCGCCGAATGCGACGGAGTTGCGGATATTGACTGCTAAGGATGGCCCCCAGAGCACAACGAGCCTCTTCGACCTCTTCAGTCCAGCAAAGCACACGGTCCTGATCTTTGTTGGGAAGGAGACGCATCCGGAGGATGTGCGTTCGTTCGTCGACGTCGTCAGTCAGCAGCCCGCGAAGACATGCGAGACCGTCCTCGTCCTCGAAGAGGCGGCGGAGATAGCGGAGATGCAGACCCTTGCGGACATTGCGTTGGATGACACGAAGGGGTATGCGGCGCAGTTCTACCAGGTCAAAGAGGGTGTCCGCGCAGCAGTCGTGCGTCCGGACGGGATGGTGGGCGCGATGGCGTTGACGCCCAAGGGTCTCGAGCAGGCGTTCGGGCTCGTCTTCAACGGTGGAAAGTAGTATCGTAGCCAGGACGCAGCCGTGGCAAATGCAGATCAGGATCGTATGCGATTGAATGACTTGCAGACTGGCTGTTCTGGGGTCGTTGCCCAGCGCTTATTGCCTCATGTGCAGGGTAGTTTAGAGTCTATGCGTCATCCAGGAATTGAATCCCTTGCGAATGTCCATTTCATAAAGTTGGTTCTAGACGCTGTCAGCACCGAGCACACGGGTATGAGCGTTGCGGGGGATTTACGCATGTACGGGTGTTCTGGGCTCGACGAGCTGAACGGTCTCAAGGACTCCGTATGTCGATCTTCGAAATTGCCGAGGCGAGCCTGTTCCGTTGTGCCGAGATGATCGATGATGACGGCTCTCGCAGCCACGGAATTTCATGCTGGGAAGCCTGGGAAGCCGCCGAGCTCGAGGAGATGCAAATTTGCTTTCCGATTCGATGCGAGCGCCCGGCGAGCCCGGCGTTCTCCGGCGAGAGCTGGCGGATCTCGCGCGCACCGATGATCGCTTGGGAGAAGGAGACAGGGCCCATGGGCCATGGACTGCTCATGTCGTCAAGCAGACAGCAGGTCTGCAAGGCCACGTGAGGCGCGACAGAGTGAGGATGGGCCTGGATGGCGGCGACGGCGACGGCGTCGCGTCGACCGAATGACGAGGACTGCCGTCGGCTGTCGGTACGACCGTTCAGCACGAGTGGATGGCCCAGAACGGAGGCGGGGATGCAAAGCAAAGGAGACATGTGCCGTAAAGCAGTCGAGGGTGGTGCTTGGATCAAACTGTAAAGAATGTGCTGGCGCCGAAGATATCTCGCGTGGCTCGCGTGGACGGGTTGGCCCTTTGACCTCCGCCTCGACCCCGCCGCTGCGCCCTGTCCATGCGCGCACTGCCGGAGCCCGCCGTCGTCGATTGCAAGCCCCCGCCCCGATCGTGCTGAGAAGTGCGCTCGTTCCCCTGTCTGTCCAAGTGCGCCGTGCCGACTCGAAGAGCGCGCCTGTTAGGCTTTGCACCCTCCTTCTGCCCCCGCTCCTTCCGCCCAACGTCATCCACGGCCCGCATCGGCGGCCCCGTCCCACTCGCTCATTTTTTCCATGCCGCTGCGTGAGCCGGCCTTACGCGCGGATGCCCACGCGCCGGGGAGGCGGCCGAGCGAAGATCACCCGCACGCCTTCCTTCGCGACCACCACCGGCACCGCGCCTGTGCCCGCTCCCGCTCGCTCCACGCCCTGGCTATGATGGCCGCCCTGCCCGCCGCCGCCGCCTCGGCACCGTCACTTGCCCTCCGCCAGGAGGGCGCGGGGCACGGACCCCATCGCAGACGGGCACGGCGCCAGGTCGTCGGTGTCGAGGGCGCGGTGTCGGGCGCTGGGGTCGATGTTGATGCGGGGGTGCACATCGCGGGCGTCGATGTCGGTGTGGCCTTGCGGCTGGGTGGCAAGGCGCGGCCTCCGGCGATCGACCCGCCCGCGTCAGATACGGATGCCCCTCTGTCGGTTACTCCCCCGCCGAGCACGCCCACACCACCGGCTGGCACACCCACGGACGCTCCTCCACCTCCCCCCACAGATACTGTATCTCCTCCTCTGCCTCAGATTTCTGATACCCAGGCCCCTCCTCCGCCACCCCTGTCAACTGATGTGCCTCCTCCCCCGCCGTCCACTTGGGACATTCCGCCCCCTCCGCCTTCGAAGTCGGTGGACGGACCCCCTCCGCCGCCAACATCGACTGACCCACCACCTCCCCCATCCAAATCGGTTGATCCGCCGCCCCCACCGCCCACATCAGCTCCACCACCACCACCGATCACCACGACCACATCGTCTTCCTCTACCACGACATCAGATAGCACCAGTACGGCGTCTACGAGCACGACGACAACGAGCACGACCTCAGATACCAGCACCTCGGACACTAGCACCTCGGTCACAAGCACGAGTACGTCGGAGTCGAGCACAAGTACCACCATAATCAGCACAAGTTCTACGCCGATCAGTACCACCTCGACCACTACCACGCCGATCAGCACGAGTACTACGCCAATCAGCACGAGCACTTCTCCCCCTACTTCGACCAGCTCATACACGTCTAGTGCTACAACCACGTCCACAAAAGTGGTGACTTCTAGTGAGCCCAGCACTTCAACAGCGGCCCCCTCGCCTCCTCCTTCGACTTCTCGCACATCATCCCTGGCGCCCTCTTTTACTTCTCCCGCGAACCCGCCCTCGCACACATCTTCGCCTCTCTTCACAACGCACACGGCGACGCCCACAAACACGCCGTCGTCCAGCTCTTACTCTCTTCCTCCTGGTTCGTACCCACCTCCGTGTACCGTATCTGTCTGCCTCCCGCCCGGCTTCGGTGCACCGACCGGTGGCTTGTCGGCCACAGCTGTGCGGACCCCGTCATGGTCCCTGTCGCCGCCTTCCTCGACCTTGGCCTCAACCCCGAGTGAATCCGGCAAGTCGTGGAGTCAATACTCGACGACGGAGGTGTACACCACGACGTTCGGGAACGGCCAGACCTCCGTCATCACCACCGTCGTGCCAACCGGGACACTGGTGCCCAACTCGTCTGGTGGCATCCCTTCATCGTGAGGCGTTTCTTTCGCGGCGCACTGCACCATCTGACTGACTTTTCCGCATCAGCACCACGCTGGGCCGCAACAAGGCCGCCATCGCCGGTGTCACACTCGGTACACTCGCTGTCGCGCTCGTCATCGGAGTCTGGGCGTTCGCGATGGCCCGGCGGCGCACCCGCATGCGAGCGGCGGCCGCGCACGTGGCAGCCGCACACGCCTCGTTCGGCACACCGGGCGCGGGCACTCCCGGGATGACCGAGCTCGGCGCGGGCGCATTCGCGGGCGGCACGCTCCGGAACGGCACGCTCCGCGGGCGCCCGCTCCTGCGCGAGGCGGCGTCTCTCGAGGACGCGGCGGCCCTCGTCGCCGCGCACACGACGCCCGTCCCCGGCGCGCGCATCCTCTCGCATGCGGAGATGGAGAGCATCGCGAGCGAGGACGGGCACGTCGGCTCGCTCCGCGGATTCGGCGCGTCGGGCTCGTCCGCCGGACACGGCGGCTACTACGGCCCCGGTAGCTCCGTGGGGCACGGCTATAATGGCTCGGGCAGCTCGCACGGTCATGCCGCTGGTGCCGCGTCCGGTAGCTCGGGCGGCCTTCACCCAGTGGGCAGCAGCAGCAACGGCCACGGGAGCGACGACCTCCTCATCAACGCGTTCCGTAGCGACGAGGGCAGCGGCTCGCGCTCCGGCACGGGCCCGCACACGAGCACCAGCGGCGCGAGCAGCGTGCCGTGGTGGCAGACGGAGCCCGCGCCCGCCGAGCCCGCCGACGAGCGCGAGCGCGAGCGCGCAGGCTTCCGCGCGTCCCTCCGCGCGCGCCTGCGCACCGCGAGCGGCCGCATGCTCCTCACGGGCCCGCCCGCGCCCGTCGTCGTCGCGCCGCAGGGCGAGTGGGACGAGCCGCCCGCGCCCGGCGGGCTCTCGCCCGCGCCGCGCCCGCCGAGCAGCCCCGGCTCGTCCTCGCACGGGCACGAGAGCGTGTCGCCAGCCCCCGGCCCGAGCCGCCGCGCGAGCGTGCAGCGCCCGCCGGTGACGCCGCTGTACCGGCGCGCGAACGCCCCCGGGCCCGGGCCCGCGCGCGGGCCGCTGCCGACGCGGCGCTCCGTGCTCGGCGCGCCCGCGCCGACGTGGGCGGGCGAGTGGCCTGCGCCCGCGCGCGGGCTGACGCTCCCGCCGGCGGTCGACGCGAGCCCGGCCGCGAGCGCGTACCAGCCCGAGGGGCTGCTGGACCCGCGGCTGCAGGCGTCGGCGGCGCAGCCGTGGCTGCGCGAAGGCGGCGGGATGGGGAGCGCGACGAGCTTCGCGGACGCGGTCGACTACTCGCGCCCAATCGGTGCGTACGTGACGCAGCGCGCGTACTCGAGCCGCACGTTCGGGAGCATGGAGAGCGGCGCGAGTCTGCCCGAGGCCGCGCACGGGCATGGCAGCTACGGCGACCTCGCGGAGAGCCGCGCGCACGCGACGCCCGGGCATGAGCCGCGCGAGGAGGAGGCGCTGTACGGCGGCTATGCGCAGTGATGTCTTTTCTGGGGACCATACCCACCCCCGCCCACACTCGTTGAGATGCTGGAATCTGCTTGCTCTGCTATTTGTACCGTAGTTTTCGTTGCTTGGGCCGCGTAATACATGCACACGCCGCCAGTTCTTTTGCATTCTGCTTCGTTTCATCGTGCTTCGTTCCATCATACTACGCTTATCATGCCTGAGGCTGCGTCTACACTGCAATCCCATCTCTTATCTTCAACGCTCACCATGGCCGAACATCAGCAACTCCGGTACGCGATACCGAGGCTGCTGCGGGTGTATCAGTAACATGATGTTACGAAGATCTGCTTCTATCTTATTCCCCACTGAAATATGGCAAACAATCTTCAAGCTTGCGTGTGTCGACAATGGGCGGACTGGATGCGCCCTCTCGCTCGTTTCGCACTGTATCCAGGGCCTTTCAGCCAATACTCGGCTTCAGTCTGTGTCTGTCGTTGGCATGGAGAACTTGAAGTGCCTCCTCCACACACTCAAGTGCACGCCAGCCAGCGAACGTCGCATACGGTACTTGTTCATCGGCGAACACACGTTCGATCCCGAGATACTGGAGAGACGGATGTCAGACCGCGTTGCCCAACAGATCCATTTGTTAATGGGCGAGGACGGCGATCTCCCACTAGACGAATGGTCCGACTGGCAGCCGGTTTACTTGGCCATTCTCTCTTTCGCGGCGCCGCATGTAGAGGTCTTTACTCTGCACGTCCCAGACACCTTGGTAGACACTGCCTTTCCTCCCGATGTGTGCTTCCCTGCTCTTCGTGACCTTACTCTGGGCGAGGTCCGTGTATCAGACAAGCTGCCCCACCTTCCACACCTCCGCCGCTTGCATACCATCGGCGAGGTGCATCAAGATAAGCTGCTCTGGAGTACCATGCGCATGCCCATGCTTGAACACATCCGATTGTCAGGAGGTCGAAATGACGAACTACTGGTGTCCGTGGCCTTGGAAGAGATCATTAGGCACCGTGCAAAACCATCCCGACCCCTCCGCAAGGTGATCATCAAGCCCAGCATTCCCATGTTCAGGTGTGGCAATGGGATCAGGGGATGGCGCAATGGCGTGAACGGTCTGAAGACCTGGGCAGAGGACCACAATCGCTGGGAAGATTGCTTCAGCACTGTGGCCCTCGATCCTAGCGCAGACGTGTACAGTCTCGAGTGTGCCTTAGAGGACTGGAAGTATGTCACTGAACTGGGCGGAGATGGAGCATGGGGTTACACCTCCCCGCCGAAACCTCATGGTTCCAAATTTTAGGATTGCAAATGGTGATTGTTGCACCTTTTACCATCCACCCCAAGCACTGTGGCTCACCAAATCGCAGATTAGTGGTCGTCATTGCTTGTCTTGACTGCTGAGTTATAAGTACTTTTCTGTTGGCACGAACTGTCTCGACCTAGCGTCTGATTGGTAGTGATGACGGCTTTGAGATGAACTCTGATGTGATTCGAGGTTTTGTCGGGGTGTGGGGTGTATGCAGCATTTTTGATACCATAGTGCGGTAAGGTACATTTGGAAAATCACCTGCCTTCAGTCTCGATGTATCCAGCCCAGCACACGCTCCGCCTTAGCGCAGTCGATGAAGCCAGTCCATTCTCTGCCAGAGGGTATTTTCCTGACAGGCACGTCCGGGTATGCTCGTTGATGCAGAGCCTCAAAGTCCTCGTCCGATGTGGCGCGAGGGGACACCACGAAGAAAGCCTCGTGACCCGTCGTCCACCCGGAAGGAGAGTCGCTGATTGCACGGAGACACGCGTCTGCCGCCGAGTCCCGTTGGGTGTATCCCCAGAGGTCATTGGCACGGTCGGTCTTGCCTTGCGCTGTGGCCCGCTCCGGGACGGTCCATGACAAACGAAGCGACGCGATGCGCATAGATGGGTAACGCCGGCAGATGGCCGCGGCCTGGGCCTCAAGGATTCTAAGCGAATTGTGTCAGGCGAGCGATATGAACAGAGCAAAATGCTACTCACTGTTTGGATAGCCCGTAAGGCTCATCGGGACGGCATGGGTGATCCTCGTCCAAGGGGAGGTAGTCGAACTGCCTAACTCGGTTGAACACAAGACCGATGACGTTCACGGAGGAGGCGGCAGCGACCCGCCAAATGCCCAGCTCGGCTGCAGCACGGAAGACGTTGAAGGATATGACGACGTTGGTATTGTGAGCATCGTACAGCCCATCCGCCGGATGCGGGATACCAGCGAGCGAGATGATAGCGTCTGCACCGGCAAGTACCTCTTGAGTCTTCACAGGGTCTCTAAGGTCTATCGTCATCGGGGTGTAGTTCACGTGCTTAGTGATCCAGTGGTCATCCTCCTCATCGTGGGTGGTGCGAAAGGCCGTCCGCGCCGAGCTGTTGCTGCTGTCGATGCCGCGTACGTGATGTCCGTCCTGCAGGGCTAATAGAACGGCGCGGCGTCCAATGGCACCATTGGCTCCCGTGACGGCGATAAGCATAGTGGACCTAGTGGGATCACCATGTCGCGCGATGAGGAGGAGCGGATGACTGGACCAGGGTAACACAGAAAAGTACAAGAACATTCCACTTGACAAACTACATGGATATGACAGCCAGAAAGCTAAGAAGTGCTATCACAAGTCGTCCTCCCAGCTGTCTGGCACATCTCCTAGCTCAGCCCGATGAGCAAGCGTCGACTGAGTTGATGTCGACGGCGCTGCCTTGGGAAGAGTCTGCATTGAGCGAGACGCGCTCGACGACACCGGCCGGGTCCAGGTTGAAGAGGTGGATGGTGCGGGCGCGGGTGCGGGTATAGCAGGCCGATTCACCACCGCTGTCCAGCCGCGCCCAGCAGAGCTTGGTGGTTGAGCTGCCACTAGGGCAGGCTTTCCCAGTGGAGTAGCACGCAAACTTGTGGTCAGCTTGCCGAATCCAGGACCTGGGACAGGTGCCCCGCACGCTGTGGAAAGAAGTGACGGAGGAATACGGGTATCGATGCGCCGGATGAGCTGCACTGAGCGTTGGGGTTCCTGGTCGATCATCTGGACATCCATGCGGTAGACGCTAGCGAGCTGAACAGCAGGTCAGACACAAATGTTCGTCAGAGATCTTGCTTTACTCACATCCTGTACAAACTTGCGGCGGTCTGGTGGCATGTGGGGGAGAACATGCGTCTTCTTATCCGACGTGACAAAGCTAGATACGCAGTCAATACCTGTGCTGGTCAACCCGAATCGCAGGACTCACTCAGCAAATGTCTTCTCAACCAACAAGCAGAACTTCTGGTTGCCCCTAGCAAACGCCATTAGGTCATCCGCATAGTTGATGGTCTTGTCTTCCCGTCGGTCCGGAGTAATGCCTAGGGCTTCTGCTAGTCGAGCATTCCTCTTCGCGATGGCGCACTCATTCGAGCACTTGATGTTGCCTGCGGCTGCCCCCGCTCGTCCTAATGGGTTGGTCGTGCTGCAGCCACATGGCGAGGCCTGCTTGATGCGCCCGCACGGGCAAGTGAGCGTCACGGTCGCCATGCATGGTTCGGTCTCTGGGCAAGAAGACGGAGCGTGACACGGCTGCGTACACGGGTGAAGCTCTGGGAGGCTGAACCGATAGTTAGTGACTGACGACTTTCGAACGGAAAGATGAGACACACCAATTCTTTCTCGGCTTGCCGCACGTGTTCGCACACGGTCCACAAGAGTCGCCGTGGCATAGTCGTGTACATTTGTGGAAGCCGCAAGCGAGAAGCTTGCCGCACGGAACACCGCACGACACCTTCTCCTGCGAGCACCGCACGTTGCCGACTGACTTCTTGCCACACGCGCATTGCTTGCTCGTGAGGAAGGGGCACGGCGGGCACGCCGTCGAGTTATCGTGGCAGGCATGAGGCGTTCGTGAATGACCACACAGCGGAGGCGGTCGAGTGCAGGGGTGGACGCAGCGCAGCCGAGTCCCGCATGGGATAGGAGGCATCAGCACTGTACGTCCACAGTTGCAGACCATCTAGGACACGACCGTCAGCACAGAGCATATCATCATAGTGTCACGATACTTACCTCATCAAACGAGCTCCTCAGGCACGGAGGGCAACCACCACGATGATCTTGCTCTTCACAGGCGTGGTTGCCGCAGGACAACGTCTTCCCACACACGAGGTCGCACGTGTGCAGGCCAGTCTCGTCATCGCCGTCTGGTAAAGAGATCGCTGGACCTGCCTTCTTGCCCTTCTTCTTGCTCGGCCCCGCAAGCGCTGCCAAGGGGCAGCACAGTCGGTTGCATCGATGGCGACCGCAAGCGCGCAGTGCCGGGCAGGGCTTGTCGCACATCACATCCTCGTCCGAGTTGAACTGTGAGCACATGACTGTCCGGGTGATGTTTCCGCAGCGACACGGCCGGACAATCTGAATGGAGCAGGGCGGACATGATCCTTGATGGCAAGGCGAAGAGCAGACATGCGAGCAGCCGTCGAGAGGCTTCATACAGGTCGAGTTGCATGTGGGCACAGTATCGGTGCACTTGGTGCGAGAAAGGCGTGCACCAGGACGGAAGAAGTCGGCGGATGACGGGGCGATCTGCTGCTTGCCGCATGGACAGTGAGTGAGAACCGAAGGCGATCTAGGGCACGTTTCTGGAACTGGAGACGGCACATGACATGGCTTGGAGCATTGGTGAACGCCACAGTCGAAGTATCTGAAGATGAACTTGTGATGAGCACAGCGCAACTCACAAACACCAGTTGCACTAACCTATCGCACGTGTCATCACATGCGAACCGGCCAGTCCACTGCTCCCTTTCCCCAGATGGCGTGATGATCGTTGAAGTTTTCGGATCTCCCTTGCCACATCCAAGCTCACGTTCATGCTTGCCGCACCAACAATTGGAAGGCACCATAATGCTACAAGGACCACAATCGCCAGGGTGGCAGGGCTGGTCGCACGCGTGGTTGCCGCAGCCGAGAAGCTTCCCGCATGTCTGTCCACAAGACATTTCGGGACGAGCTTGCTCGCGGCGCATTGGAGCGAGGTTGGAACACCGGAAGGAGCGTGCCTCCTTGCCGCAATGGCAGGGCACAGTGGTGGTGACCCCGCATGGAGGACAAGGTCCGGGGTGACAAGGGAGAGGGCACGGATGGCTGCAAATCCGCACGCGAGAGCAAGGGTTAGCGCACGAGTGCGGAGTTGCCAGCCGGGGAGGCTTTGGGTCGACAACCTGGCCACAAAAGCACCTGGAGAGAGATTAAGTAGGAGAAGCGAGACAGAGTCATCGTCACTAACCAGTAACCATTAGGAACAGAAATCCGCTTGGCCTGGCAGCCAGGGCAGCGCCAGTCGCCCGGCCGGTCCTCGCCACGAGCACGCCATGCGTCAGCAACGTCTTTGACTGATTTCCCGGCCCATGCGCGGATACACTTGAGGTGGAAGGTCGTCCAGCAGCACCTCGCACTCTCTGGGCCTGAATCCACCTCTTCTCCATTGATAGGCGCAATGGGCGCAGAAGGCGAGCACGACCAAGATGGCTGGGCGGGGTGGATTGAACTGAAGCAGATCGCACAGTCGGGATACGGCGGCGTCCGTAAGGCGTCGATAAGAGTGCTGGTGAGGTCGCCAGCAACGAGTGCAGGGTGTGTGTACGGCGCCCGCTCTGCTCGTGGGGTCGAGCCCAAGACCTGAGCGGAGGGGCCGGACCCGTCCGTCAAGTGAGAATTGAATTTGCCACGCCGGCCACCTCCTCCACGAGCAGAGCGTGGAGGTCCACCGGTGGAGAATGCATCCTCGCTCTCGGCCGTGATCTCGTGAGCTGATGAGGTCATCAGAAACGAGAATCACCACAAGTTCGTGTGGATGATTACTCACCTTGGTGGTCACCTTGAGGGCGTCCCACACCGCGGCCACGACCGCGACCTCTTCCGGCTCCGCGGCCGCGGCCACGGTCGCTATCGACAGGTAGTCCCGCCTCTATCAGCGCAGGCGAATCATTCGCCCGCTTCGATTTGTTTCGGTTTCGTAGTCTTGGCCGAGGCGTCGACTGCCCACTTTGAGTTGGATTTAGCTCATTGGTCGTCTGCCGGGTGTGTGTCTGGACAGTCGTGGACATGCACGTATGGGAAGGCGAGGGTAGAAACAGGAAGGAGGAAGGCAGAGGCAGAGGCAGAGTTGCTTATAAACGCCACTTTCGGCTCCGTAAGATCAGCGCGGTTTTGGCGCGGCTGCAGAGCGTGACTCCACACCACCGCGAACATTCTGGGAGTCACCGTGATCCATGACATTCGCAAGCTGAAACTACACAGGAAAGGATCTGTCGCAACAAACGCACAGGCATGAACAGCCTACTGAAGTGTGACTCAGGACTTGCCGTGATACTTGCGAAGGTGCATCCAGTTCCCGCTTCCAGGCTTGAACATAGCGGCGTGGATCTTCGCTGAAATGGCGGTCTCCCACTGGACAAAGCTGTTATCGATGTCCTGTCCCCCTTTGAAGTTAGTCCCGTCTAGCGTAAGGTAGTCGCACGGAGACGGCGGCTTGTCATCTCCGTTGAGATCGAGGATGTCGTGGGGCAGCTTCAGCTCCTCCTTAAGCATGTCCACGTAAGCCCGCGTGTGCGTGATGCCCCACGAGGCCATCACGGCTAGGACGCGTTGCCAGCCGGGGTCCCGGTTCCGCGCGTCTGGGCTGGCGTTCGACTTCGCCTCATTAAGGTTGCCTTTCGTGAGCGTCGAGTACGAGAACCAGTTAAGCCGGGTTCCCGCAGGATACGCGTTCCCGAGCGTGCTTGCTAACTCTTCGGCAAACCTCCCGCCTGTCTCCTGCGGCGTCCAGAACCAGTTCGGGTCTGTCGGCGGGCGCCCCGCGTCGTACACGCCTATCTGGTGCGGAAGCACCTTAGTCTCGTAGGTGAGGATTCGACGGCAATCTTGCTCCTTCTCGTTGAACCTGAACCAGGCCTTGTCTGTGAAGTCGACGCACTGTAGACCGGCAGAGGGCAGGGGCATGTCGCTGGTGCCGGGTCCAAACAAAGCCCAGTGCCACTCGCTGACCAGGCGAAGGTCCCCGAGATCTCGGATCACGACTCGGCCAGTGGGTCGCGTGGTCGACTTGTCGTACTCGAGAAGCTGTAACTCATCCAATCAATACAGGAAGATTGGAGTTGTACAGGCCCGACGTACAAAGTTCTGGCCGTTGGGTGAGAGCGACTGCATGCCGTACCGGATGAAAAGCATGGCCTTCGTCCCCAGCTGCTTGGCATATGAGTCACGAAAGTGCTCGATCCAGACGCTGGGCTTGCTCGTGGACGCTGGCGTTGTGAGTACGGTGTTGATCTCGTCGTTGGTCGCACTGATGAGTGTCTGGTAGCGGGATGTGAGGGTGACAAAGTCGAGCTGCCCCGAGGCGTCGACACCGATGTAGATGGCGCTGAACGGAGGAAAGTACATCCTGGTAGGATCCAAGAGCGAGAGATCGCGACATTGCATGCCGTCCCCGTTGTAGTCCTGACCTTCGGTCTTGTTCTCGATATTGCCCGCGAGAGGTGGACGGAGCCCCGTCGGCAGGTTGGCAGCGGTGATGGTCAGGACCTCCGGGAGCACAACGAGCACCTTGTCGCTCCTGCCAAAGAGCTCCCGCCCAGCCAGTGTGTCCAGTGCGGCAACGAGCTCGGAGCGGAGGCACGCGATGAGCGCCTCCTTGTCCAGCCGGTACTTGCCATAGTCCTTGGCGCTCTGGTCGGCGGATCCAACGAAGGAGATGCCCGACTTGAGAGACCACGCGTGGGCCAGGCCCGCAACTTTGAAGTTGTTCGTGATCGTGTTGAGGTAGTGTCCTGCCTCGAGAAAGACGGCGGGGTTGGCCGGCGCGTACGTGTTGGCGGGTATCTCCGTCGTCATCCGGAACGCCCAGTTGAAGGCGTACCAAGATGTGCCCCGGGGCTCGCCGTGGTGCTCTTGGATGTTCACGTCACTGTCGTCTGGAGGTGCGCCGCCAGCTGCCCACCAGGGGCCGATGTTCACCACGACGCTGCGAGATGCAGTTTGCCACATGGGCCACTGGTCGACGCTACTCGGCTTGAGCCGGTGGAGCACGGGAGAACGACCGTCGTCGTGTTCGTTCCTGCCATACCTTGTTAATCAGCAATATTCCCAAAGGCAGAGTTGAAACACCCCACTTCACCATGATCGGATCTGTGCCTATAGCAAGCGAAGGGCTCTCGTCCAGCAGTGACGCTTCGTTCGCCGCATAGTTGTATGCAAGCACTGCCGATGCCGGTGCCGCATTGAAGCCCTCGATCTTCGCTTTGGCCTGCGCGCACTTGTCCGCAGCGGCGGCGATGCTCCGGCTGGACAGGTCCGTCGCCCAAGGGCGGAACGCGCAGCCGATGAGCTCCTCGTTCGTGCGCACGTCCGGGAAGAACGCCTCGCGGAGCGCCTTGAGCGCATCTGAGTTGCGCTCGCCGATCCCACCGAGGAGGGTGATGCGCGTATTCGCCAGCGGGATACGGAAAGCGCCCTCATGCATCTGCTCGTGCGAGTGTCGGAACAACGGATTGTTGAAGAGAGACTCATATATGAGCCACTCCTTGTCCGTATTCTTGAAGCCGTCGATATTGTCCATGAGATCCTAGTAGAGCTGTGTTGTTCGGTGGTCAGTAAACTTGGACTTGTTCTCCTCCTGAAAGACCTCTTGCCTGACGTGACGATCCGGGGGAACAATGTCATCCTCCCGGCCGAGTATCCAGCCCCTTATAAGCATCTCCACACAACTAGCCGCCACCGTGATAGACTTCGCGGGATCTGTCTCGAAGATATGTGTCAATCCAAATCGCCAAGCCCCAGCATCATCGTAGAGGTGAAACAATTCGGAGGCAAGGTCGCCGATGCCATACGAGGGCTTGGTGGTCGGAGGCCACTGTTCGAAGAAGAAGCAAGTGTCAAACACACCAGATAGTGGAGGTGGTGGTGTTCGGAGGCAAGATCGCCGCCGCGACAGGAGGGCTTGATGGTCGCAGGCAAGGTCGCCGACGAGACAGGAGGGCTTGGTGGTCGCAGGCAAGATCGCCGACGCTATACGAGGGCTTGGTGGTCGCAGGCAAGGTCGCCGATGCGACAGGAGGGGCTTGACAATGATGGTCGGAGGCAAGGTCGCCGCCGTGCACGTGATAGCAGCGCTTGTTTTGAGATGACGTCGGCTATGGACCCGGAAGAACGTCTGGAGGCGAGCTCGCCGAGTCGAACGTACCTTCAGACACACGATGTGACTGGAGACGAGCAATGTGGCTGGAGACGAACAATGTGGCTGCGGATTAAGACATGTACGTCAGAGTAGGGTGTACAGTGGTATCATGGGGGGTCGTGCAGGAAGCAATCTGCATCATCAAAAGTCCAGGGGTAGCGGTGAAATGTCCAAGGTACGCGACTGTCCGAGCGAGAAAGGCCGGGCGCTCAGTTCCGGAGCGGGGCGACACACGTCCAGGACGCGTCGCGCTTCTGGGGCGCGCCGACGTACTCGTACGGCCACTCGCCGCCGGCGCCGAGGCACGTGTCGACGGACACGAGCTGGTAGCCCGCCTTCTTGAGGAGCGGGACGGCGTACGGCAGCACCTGCGACGACGTCGTCTGCACCGTCTCGTGGTTCAGGACGAGGTGCGGGGCCGGGTACGTCTTCGCCATCTGCGCGTACACGTTCTTGCTGAACGCGACGCTCGCGCCGTCCGCGTCCTGCGTGTCGTCCGACCAGATGAACGCCTTCTTGTATCCGCGGTTCGCGAGCGCGGCCATCAGCGTCGGGCTCGTCTCGCCGTACGGCGGGCGGAAGTAGAGCGGCTTGAGCCCGAGGATCTTGATGAACGCCTGCTCGACGAGCCAGAGCTCGTTGTGCGCCTGGTCCCACGTGAGCTGCCCCATGTGTGCGTGCGAGTAGCCGTGGTTGCCGAGCGTCCAGCCCGCGTTGTGGGCCGCGATGATCTGGTCCGCGTAGTCGTAGATGCAGCCCCCTGCACACACATACGTCAGATGAGTGGTTCAGTGTCCGGCAGACGGGGGGCGTACAGTTGTTGCCGTTCATGAAGAACGTGCCCTTGGAGCCGCCGAGGTCGCTCATGACGGTGGACTCGAAGTTGTACGGGCCATCTGTAGAGACAGACGCGCGGTCAGAGAAGGTAGCTTGCATGCAGAGAGGGGACTGACCATCAAAGGTGAGCGCGATTTGCCCGGAGACAGTGCACTGGCTGATGGTCTCTGTGTTGGCGCGCTTGTCGAGGGCCGGGTCGGTGTGGTTGTGCCAGCCGCGCTCGACGAGCGGGGCCGGGGCGGGTGCGGGCGCCGGGGCGGCGGAGACGAGGACTGCGGCGGTAGCGAGGAGGGTGGCGAAGGCGGCGCGCATGGTAGATCTTCAACCAACGAAGGTGAGATAGCGGTGGGCCGTGAGGGATGTGCGGGGGCGGGGGCGACGGTGCAGAGACCGACGGAGCTGTCCCGCCGCGGGACAGATGCTTTTTATATCCGGAACGAGTGAGAAGGCCCGGGACGTCGGATGTCGGACCAGGACAGACGTCGCTTAAGCCACCCATGTGATGAGAGAGGGTTGGGACATCCACACGGACAGCGATCGGCATGGTCCGGTACGGACGGCGGCCGACTTGCAGCAGGAAAAGATGGACGAGAAGGCTTGCGCGGAGCACCGAGTGGAGGAGCCGGGCTTGCAGATCACAAGAAGAAGCTGTATGGAAGGAGAAAGGGAACGAGGCAGGACTTCAACCACCCGAACCCGGGTGTGCCACGAAACCTTGGCTCAGCTCAGGGGCATGCCTTGGCTGATCGGCAGCACGCTGCATGAACGAATAAACAAGATATTTGCGGCCATCAAGCCCGTACGCCGTCATCCGCCTTCTGTGTTCTGCCATGGCAGAACACAAACGGCGCATTGACGTGAAATCGGCAGCGTCACATGTTTAGCAGTGGTCGCAAAAATAGACACAGGAGCTTTGTTTGCTGCATCCTCGTCCGACCATCCCGAAATCGATGAGATGGTGGAAGTTGGGCAAGCCAGGATACGGATGGTGTCCGACGTCCTCAGCGCGTGTGCCAAATTTGGGAGGGACATCAGGTGACCGGCGCTGACTGGTGGGCTTCGGCGAGGCGTTGCCGGCGGCGAGCTTTGCCATCCGTCGCTGTCGTCGCGCTCAGCGTTCTCCAGCCTCCTCCTCCTCCTCGCTCGTTGTTGCTATGCCCACCACAACACCAACAGCCTCGAACCAGGGGACGAATCCCCCTGCAGCCTCCAACTCTGGCGGGCAGAACCAGCCCACCGACTCCAACCAGGCCAGCGCGTCCCGGACCCCAATACCGAACACCGCGCCCGCCGGCGGGCTGACGGTGACGCAGCCGCCGCAGGCCTCGACGTCGTTCTTCAAGATCGCGTCCGGGCAGCCGATCACGTTTGGCTGGAACCTGACCTCGCTGTACTCGACGCCCGCGCACCTGACGGTGTCCGCGTATTGCCCGGAGAACAACAACCAGTACGCGATCGCGACGCTCCCGGGCACCGCGACGGAGGCGACGTGGGACGTCTGGGCGTACAACCAGGCGAACCCGGCGACGCCCGCGCCCGCGCTCCAGTACCAGCTCGAGATCTTCGACGACCGCGGCCCAGGCGCCGTCCCCGCGCCCGGCCTGTTCTCGCCCAACTCGGCACTCAAGTTTGCGCTGTACACGCCGCAGCCGTACACGCCCCTTGCCAGCGGTGAGTAGCGCCGCCCGTCTCACCGCACAGTTGCTCATCGTTACGCGTTCGCAGGGTGGCAGTGTATGGGCTGCAAGTCTGGCGCACTCGAACGCATGACCGGGCATCCTGCATTCACGGCACTCTTCATGACCCTGATCGTTTGTCTCATCTCCGGGTACGGGCTCATCCGCCGGCAGCTCTGAAGGGGTGAAGGGTGGATGCCTGACACGGACGGTCTCTTCTTTCTCTTCGATTGTTCCCAGTATCACTTTCTTCCATGTCCCTCCCTCAGCATATCTTACGGACACCTGTGGACCTCCTCTATACACTATCCTTAGATATACTTGCATGCCGCTCGTTAGCATCCCTCTAACATCACGACGCTCGACATTCAAGGAAGGGGTAAGGATGTGGTTGAAGCACAGAATGCAAGTCATCCATCCGCGGATGCAGCAGTCCGGAAGCGGCAAGCACGGGGCACGCGAACTCCACGCGCGTCACTTCTCCCACGGGGCCCGCGTCCAGTGTCCTCCTTTTCCGCGTCCCTTCCGTCCACCCCGCCTGCCTCGGCTACCCCTCCATCTTATGCGGTCGTCGTCGTTCCTGCCCGCCGCGCGCCCGTTCATGCCGATCTCGCCGGGCTCCATGGACGACCGCCTCCGCCGCCGCACGAACACGAACGGGCACGCGACACCCACAACGACACCCGTCCCGCGCGCCAGTGCCAAGGCGGAGGCGCCGATAGACTGGGAGATCCCGCGCAAGGCGCTGCACTCGTCCATCGGTGTGTGACTTCGGCGTGTTATGGCGGGCAGAAGGGACACTCGTTGAAGACGCGCAGGCTTCTTCACGCTCTGGCTGTGGCGCGGCGGCTCGGCGGAGCGCGTGGTCGTCGCTCTGTCCGGCGCGCTCGCGGTGATCGCGCCCGTCGACGCGGTGCGCTTGCGAGCGCCGCGCTTTGCGAGGTTTTATGAGCGGTGTTTGGGGTTCCTTATGCGCGAGAGCGAGAAGGTCTGTCGGTGCGCAGTGTCTGGGGGGCTGGGCGCTGCTGATCAGGGGGACGGCAGACACACTCGAACGGCGTGATTTGGTATCTGGTCGGGGCTATCCTCGTGCTGCACTTTCTCCCCCTCGGTCAGTACGTTCATTTGGCCGGGTCTCGGCAGGTCCTGACGTCTGTCTGCAACCCAGACATCGCCACCGTCTCCATCCTCATGTATGCTCTCCTCCCTCCCTCGAACCTCGAACCGCCTAATCTGACACTCTGCAGCCTCTCCTGGTCCGACACCGCCGCCTCGACCTGCGGGCGCCTCTGGGGCCGGCACACGCCCCCGCTGCCCCGGCACCTATTGGGCCTCCCGCTCGCGCCCCGCAAGTCGCTCGCGGGCTTCCTCGCCGCGTCGGTGACGGGCGCGCTCGCGTCCATGACGTTCTGGCGCGTCGTCGCGCCGCTCCGCCCCGCGGCGCCCGGCGAGGTCAGCTGGTCGTTTGACGGCGGATTTGCGCTCCCCGCGGACGATGTCGTCGGGCGCGCGGTGAGGAGCGCGGGGATCACGGGGTTTAAGGCGGCGGGGTGGGTTGGGCTTGGGTTGATTGGGACCACGGCGGGCGCGGTCAGCGGGATCGCCGAGGCATTGGGTGAGCTGGCTGGTCTGCTGCCCCGCTTGAGCTGACCCGCCGACGCAGACGTCGGCACGTGGGACGACAACCTGACGCTGCCCGTCATCTCGGGCGCGTGCCTGTGGGCGTTCTTCAAGCTCATGTCGTACGTCGCGTGAGCGGTTTTGTTATGCCTGTTTTCATCACTAGACCCTCGTATCTCGTGTACTCGATCTCGGACCGCGCTGTACGGATTACGATGGCCGGCTGGTCTAATACTATCTCTTGTACTTTGTGCGACGGGCAGCGAGGACATCTAAATTGGTGCGAAGGGCAATTGCTTACCTATTATGTACGTTCCTGAGACTCTCCGTGCGCTGTCGGACTCGGCGCCGTCGTCCCCGACGCGTCATGCACTGCGCAAATGCAGTAGTGATGCGCTTCTGCCTCTCCCCATGTCAATTCAAGCCGAAAGGAGTTATCAAGGATGCATCCTTCACGACAACTTGATGTTCCACGTATACTCGTCAACGCTTCAACCCAGGGGTCACCGCCACGATTACGCAACGCATGCTTACCAGCATGCGTGTAAGTAAGCGCTCGTCCCCCGACGAGCACACCATCTGTGCGCGCGCGGATTGATCATCAAATTACCACTTCGCCTCCTCCGACTTCAGCGCATGCATGCTCTCGATTTCATAACCGCACATTGCGTGCATGCTGGATCTGTCAGCCACGAGAGCATGCGCAGTCCGGTCCTGCCGTATATCTAGGCTCGTGCCGCACACACTGACCTCGTCAACCCGTCTCCATCCCCCTCCCCGCTTATCCTCATCTGTTCGACTCTCGCGATGGCTCAGCCCAACATCACGCTGTACATGTCCAAGGTACGGCCCGCCCCCATCACATTCTCGCACGCCAGCTCATCCGCGCAGCTCTCCCCGTACGCCAATCGTGTAAGACGCGCTCTCTCAACTTGTCTTGAACGTCCAGAGCTCACTATCTACAGGTAGAGATGTGTCTCGTGCACGCCGGGGCCAAGTACACGGCGCACGCGATGGATCTGATGACTCCACGCCCGGAGTGGTACACCACACACATCAACCCGACGGGCCAGGCGCCGGCCATGGCGTACGGCGGGCCGGCCGTCCCTCCCGACCAGCCGTCCCCCGAGAGCGTGAAGATCCGGGAGTCCACGTACGCTTGCTCGTCTGCATCTCGACACCTTCGCCCGGCTGACGCGCGTCCGCGCAGCGTGCTCATGGAGTTCGTAGCGGACCTCTTCCCGGCCGCGGGCCTCCTGCCCGTGGACCCCGTCGCGCGCGCGCAGGCCCGGTTCTTCATCGAGCTTGTCGGTCCCAAGTTCGCCAAGCCGTACGTGGAGCAGTTCCACGTGCCGGGCGTGACGATCAAGGACGTGCTGCCCGGGCTCGAGGCGATCGAGGCGCTCCTGCCCGCGGACAAGCCGCTCGTGATGGGCGATAATTTCACGCTCGCGGACGCGGCGGTCGCGCCGTTTCTGCTGCATATGGATGTGCTGTTGAGCATCGTTGATGCGGAAGGCGTCGGCGCGGCGCTGCGGACCGAGAAGTTTGTGCGGGTGCACAAGTATATTCAGACGCTTAAGGCGCACCCGACGGTCAAGGGCTCGTTCGACGAGGTCAGTGTGGTATTCTTGGTGTTTCTCCGGGAGTGTACTGACCCTTATGCTGCTAGGCATACGTGAGAGACCGTATTAACGGATTCTTCGCCCAGTCTGAAAAGGCATGACGAAGATAGGGACGCTCTCGGAACTCTCTAGATGGACAAGTGTACATGGATATACCTCTAAGATAAAGAAACGAGATATGAGACCAGCCGGCGTTTCTTCCCACGGTTGTCATTGCTCATACATGAGAGTTGTCGGCTGGAATGTGGGTGTACTGAGTCTGGACGGGGAGCAGCTTGCGCATCGAGTGTGTGCACGGAGCGTCCTCGGGTGCCTCATCCGCAAGAGCTCCACCCACATCTGGGTGAGGGAAGGCCAGCATGAGGGCCTGCGATATCGCCTGTTGCAGCTGCTCGTCAGTCTCGGCCAATGGTCTGAAGGATTCAGACTTACGAAGCAATACAACACAACGCCGGCCAGAAACGTGCTCGGCGGAACAGGCTACCCAGACACGATGTCAATCGAGGGGACATATGTGCGGATGGGTATCGAGGCCACACCTTCTGGCTCTCTTCCGACTGGGCGGTCGATACCGTCTGCATCATGACCGCAAGGCACAGACCCACCCACCCAACAAATGATGACTCGACGAGGACATGCATGGCTTTTCTCGCTGTCGTGGTGTAGGTAGCCAGCGTGCTGTTGCTGCCGGTACAAATAAAGTCTCTATGCATGACGTTTCTTGAGATGAAACTCACCAGCGCTGAGACACGAGGCCTGTAGACAGTGCTGTGTACGCAGGAAACAGCCACCACGGCCACAGCGTGACGGTGCCCATGATGACCCGGCTACTGTTATTTTCCCATTCGGCAAAGGTGGCGGGCGGCCCGGTGGTCAGGAATGCACCGATGACCACCAGTCGGAAAGCTGTGGGATAGATTGAGTTTCGTAGCTCGCCATAAATGAGGCATGCACGCGTAATACCCGAGTCAACTACGACTGCCAGGGGAAGAACGACCTTGAATACAACGTGCGCCTTCGGCATCGTGTAACACCTCCAAATGAGGGATACAACGGAGATGCATTCCTACACCGCATCAGCGCTTGCGATGCAAGACGGCGATCTCGGGCATACTGCGGCACTGGCCAGAATCCTTGGTTCTCGTCAGTGCGAGTCCCCTGCGAGACTGCGTCGATAACTCACTCCATGGCATATCCCCTGTTGCTGTCGTTCCACGTTGCTGAGATCGCGGACGGTATATCTTGCACCATCAAGCGTGCAGTAGTCAACAACAGCCTAGAGGCCACTCAGGCATGCGTACAAGCCACAGCCGAAGACTTGCTTACACGGGCAGCATCAAGCCAAACTGGACATTGGTCGATCGCGACCATGAGCAGGGGCAACCATGCTTTTGCAGGGCAAGTCCGATCAAGACCACATATCCCACTGGACATGAGGCTAATAAGTCACGCACACCATCGGGATTTCGGTACAACACACACCATACGTCCAGCAGAGTGTGACCGAGAGGAAGTCCATGGCGTCCGAGAGCAAGGCGCGGTGAGGCCCTCTCCGGTCCCTTTTCTATCTGTAGGCATTGCTTTGCAGCAGTACTAGTGTGCAGTATTCCGGTAAAGTGATGCAAGTAGAAGACGCCACGGGGGATTGTAGGGAGCAACTGAGGCCGTAGCTTGCTCAAAGAATGGTTCGCCCTCGCCACGTGCAGTTCTAAGAGCATGAAGGTCTGATCTCGCTTAGAGACTCGCCTTCGCCGCGGGTGCACGAAAGAACTTGCGATCTTTCCAGTGTGATCCTAGAGCCGAACAGGAGAGCCTGACCGCCGGCAGTGCGAAAAGCAGGCAAAGTGCTCCGCTAGATTGAATGCGCAGATATAGAAGTCACGTATAGCTTGACACTTCGCGCTGCACGGATGACTACCGGGCGCGTCGGGAATGCAGATGAGATGCATCTCAGCGAAATGGCGAAACGTAGTGCGCAGTACTATCGCCAGATGGTAGATCTAATAGTCTCCCCCTCGAGCTCTTTATGGCAGTACTAGCAGTGACGTTCGATAGATGTGATGTCTGGACTGCGCATGCGGGGACAGGATTCAGGCACCGATGGGCATTGTAAGCCCTCTGAGTCGTGGGGCGCGAGCAAGTCCTCCGATGTCAACTAGCTTCGGTGCCGAGAAACCAAGGTGCGACAGAGTTTGGACTGTAGCACTCGATCAAAGCGGAAGACAAGGAGCAGACGGACCCGCGCCACCACCTCACCTCGGCGTCACATGATGGTGTGCCTTGCCGACCCATAGCTTGTCGACAGATTTGAGAGTCCTTGACGATCCGCGCTATTGCGTGGACTACATCCATGTGCTGGTCAATGTTCTTGGACGAGTCCCGACGACATGCTCCCTCGCCTCGTACCGAAATCGCTAGAAGATGATGTTCCCTGTGGAGCAACCAACACGCACTTCCTATTGGTCAGTCCAGCTTAACTGTCACAACTGCTATTGATACATGAGGTTGTCATCATTCCTGGATTTGTGGGGTACATCAAACAACGACGACGCGGAAGAGGATCTAAAGTGGATAAGGATACATGATGTCGACACAAGTACATGGTGAACACGAGCAAATACGTTCATACAAGCGACTCGATCTCCGTGGGTTGTTGAGAGGCGAGCGTTTGCGAGGTGCAAGTATGTTGAGCAGCCTTCAAACATTGTTCTGTGCCCAATTGCTCGGCACAGCGGTTCGAAAATGCAAAGGCAAGCACTTGCGAGATGGCCTAAGAAGGTAGGTTAGGCTTGCAATGATGGTTTGTGAGTCTCCTCACTCACAAAGCAATACAAAGTGATGCCAGAGATTGTAGGGTGTGAACGAGAGGGCTGTAAAATCATGAGACGCCGAAGAAGGACAGAGCAATCCTCCACAACTCACCTGTATCGCAGACATGGCCTGTGCGACTGACACCACTTACATTATGGCCATCACAACACAACCGAGCCACCCGAGCAAAAAGGATTCGACAGCAATGTGTCCAACCTCGTTTGGCATGATGGCAGAGCCGAGGTCCTTGGCCGAGTCGTCGCTATTATCAAGAGTGAGTCTAATATGTCGATAGCAAAGGAGAAGAGACTGACCAGCGGCGAGCGACGATGGTTGATGCTAGGACGGTGTACACCAAGAATGACCACCATGGCCAGCATGTGAGGATGCTGCCAACGACGATGTTGGGACTATCACTGTTCGACGCGGCATTCTGAGCAATGATGCCCTGTATTTGTGTGAAGACAATGGATAGTCGGACAACTATCATTATGCTCGTCAAGAGATAGGGCGGCCACGATATTATTCGCACGTACCAATGTCAAGCAACACAAAGAAAGGTAGGGCGAGCTTGAGCGTCGGGCGCCGGCTGAAGGTGATGTAGCATCTCCATGCAAGCGCAGCTAATGTCATGGGCTCCTACAACGATATGAGTGCCGGAGGTGAGACGTATGTAGAAGTAGCATACAGCAACATTGGCCATAAGTCTACGGTCAGACATCAGCATGATGATGCTGAAAAGCGAGGTACAGATAAATACGCACTCCACAACCAAAGCCCTCGTGTTGCTATCCATTGGGATAATGACCAGGTAGCGGGCCTCCCGGAGGACAAATC
This sequence comes from Limonomyces culmigenus, assembly GCA_002233555.1. Taxonomy (NCBI): domain Eukaryota; kingdom Fungi; phylum Basidiomycota; class Agaricomycetes; order Corticiales; family Corticiaceae; genus Limonomyces; species Limonomyces culmigenus. Next base: position 88,758 of record LCTX01000065.1, on the reverse strand, counting down.
GAACAGATACCAAGGCGAACCTTTAGAGACTGTGAGTATTTGGAAGCAATAAGGTGGCGTATGTGTGTACATGACCACTGTAGAGCAGAACATCACGGCCTGCGGGCGCGTCCATGTTAAGCCGGTGCACCAGATGGCCAGGCCGACCAGAGCGGCGTAACCCACTGGATCGGGCGTCAGACTATGAATGAGATCAAGACAGCGATGTGCTGCATACCGTAAGCCCAGGTAAGTGCGGAGGAGGAAGCGTCCATGATACAGCGTACTGGGTGGTCGAGGCGCCTTCTGGTGTATATCTATGTCTGCGCCTTGCAGTATAAAAGAAGACGGCTGCGCATGCATGTAATCACGCACCGGCAGGCATTCGGGAAAGAGTGCCCAACGAAGCCGAGCGACGCTTCTTGCGCAGCCTGCAGTTTCGGTAGCTCCAACCACCGCTCTGAACGGTAGCTACCTCATTTGAAGTTGTCCAATTTGTAAGCACCCGTCAGATTGACGTGCACCGCTGCAACAGAACAGTACAAGAGAAATCAGTACAATGAGACATATCGGTCGTACGTGGCTCACCGCAAATGTACTTGCGATCATATGCGAGGCTGTACTAGGACTTGCCGCGGCAGTTGTCTTCCTTGCATACCATCATGTAGATCCGTCGTCAAGAGAACACAGTGATACGGCCTGGCCTTCCCACGTCGATCACGGCGCGCGTACACCCGGCTTCGACAACCAGTTGCTGACCACGATATCATCGGTTTACTGCATAGGTTGCATCTATTGGCGGTGCTGCTGATCAGACGAGTTGAGGTCCTCCCGCATTTGTGATACTATCATGCGTTGTCATACGCAAAACTTATCAGCAGGACTACCGTAAAGAGGGTACGATTGGTCATAGGATTGGTTGATGTTTACGGCACCAGGCGATGGACAGGAAGACTGGGCTCAGAGCAAAAGCCACAAGGACGCCAAGAGGTGCGAGAGTTTTCCATCAACTGGCGCATGAGGGTGCTCGAAGCACGTCTGGGTTCGCACACGTGCACACTGAGTGGAAGATTGCGCGAGTACAGACCATCACATCCTGATGTAAGTCTTCGAATTCGCTCAGGATGCACAGCTGCGGACGATCTTATCGAACCTGAGAGCGCGTATGTTTGCCTCCTCGACCCGGATTGGCAGGCGCCCCTGACGGGCGTGTTTGCATCTGCCAGGCGCTGAACGTGCGGCGAGGGGTGCGCGATTGCGTGACAGTCAAACGTGCGAGTGAAGAGTTGGCACTTGAGATCATTCAAGAAATAGGATGAAGACCAAAGAGCGCTTGTATATCATAAGGCAGGGTCAATCTTGTCTGTCACTTCGTAATAGACTAAGAGGCATGGCCAAGGACTCGGAGAAAGGAAAGGAGTGATCGCGTGATCTCCGGGCTTCTTCATCCGCTCCGACTGGAGCGCCCGCAGCAACACCTCGGATTCCGACCCTATCGCGCTGCCTCACCTTATATTTGGCCACCGCTATGTTCGTAAATAGTCTGGCACCGTGCTCGAGCGGCGTGAGACTCCACCACCCGCCCTTTGCCCCCTGCACGACTCAAAGATGGACAACAGCTCCGAGTTCAAGGGGGATGGCCCGAGCCCACCTCCCACTCCTCCCCCTTCGCGAGCGGGCCGCTTAAAGGCATTCATGCGAACCCGTAAGCGCCGCATTGGCCTGATCTTGTTCCCACTCGCGCTCGTCGTGGTTGCTGTCGCACTTGGTGTCACGTTTGGCATTCGAGCCCACCGCCAGAGCCAGAGCAAGACGAAGTGGACGCCGCTACCCACTGGTCCAGCGGACGTCACGATTACACTTGCCTCCACAGCCCCGTCAAACGCGTCTGCCACCGATGCATCGCTCATAGGATTCTCGATTGAGGGAGACCGATGGACAGATTGGGCTGGCATTGGTGGCCCGAACCAGTTCGTGATCAATGCTCTGGGCAATCTCCAGAACAAGACTGGTGCTGCGCCTTGGATTCGAGTTGGTGCAGATACCGAGGGTGAGCTTCATGAGCATACCGATAGACGGACTACTGACACCCAACATTTGCAGATCACACCATATACGACTCTGCAACCAACTACTCCACCGCCATCTTCGCTCCTCCTTCCTACCTCCGTCCATATCCTGAAGCTACGAATCTCACTGTCGGCGATGGCTACTACTCGGTCGTCTCCCACCTCCCTCCCAACACTCCCGTCGTTTTTGGCATCAACCTTGGCTCGAACAACACTCCCAACGCGATGGGCATGGCTCGCTCCATCATCGCAGCTTTCGATAATGAGGCAACGAAGGCCAAGAATATCAGTCTTGCATTTCTAGAGCTTGGTAATGAGGCCGACTTGTACCATCATAATGGACTCCGGTCGCCCAACTACACCGTGAAGGAGTGGATACACGAATGGACCGCCCTCGCCACGGACATGTCCACTTCTTTCGGTTTGGACAAGCGAGCCACGCGGATATGGGGACCATCTTTCTCCGAGTCCTCGCATGGTGCGGGGTTCTCGCCCCAGGGCATCTTCGAACTTGGACTCCGCAACAGCTCAGCCGGAAAGCTGTTTCAGACCGTCAGCCAGCACCACTACTCGGGCACTTTCTGCTTCGGCGGCCGCGCAGTGCTCCAGGACCTCATCCTCAAGGCGAACATCCACAACAACATTTCCATGTTCAGCGAGGATATCGCCGTTGCGAAGGCTGCGGGCCTGCCATATGTCCTTGGCGAGACCAACTCAATCTCGTGTCACGGAGCGCCGGGTGTATCCGACGCAGCCGCGGCCGCCATATGGCACGTTGACTATGCGCTGTACGCCGCGAGCTCCTCAATCGATCGACTCTTCATGCACGAAGGCGTAGGCTATAAATACGGCCTCATCCAGCCTGTTCCGCTCAAGTTCGATATCGAGCACGGCACGAAACTCGCAGAGCCACTCCCGCCGCACGTGCAGCCGCAGTACTACGGAGCCCTCGTCGTCGCGGACGCCATTGGATCCAGCGGCACGGCACGAATCGCTTCCCTGGAAGTGGATTCGCCATATATATCCGCGTATGCGATCTACGAGGGCCAGACGCTCAAGCGCGCCGTCATCATCAACTCACTCGCCTGGACGAAGGGTGATGCTACCCACGGCGTGAAGCGTACATCAACCCACGTATCGCTGGTCGGCCTCTCCTCGTCGGCGACGCTGGCGGTCCGCCGGTTGGCAATCCCGTATGCGGACGAGACCTACCCGACTTCGAACGTGACGTGGGCCGGTCAGAGCTATAACACTACAGATGGCCTCGTCACGGGCAGTGTCGTCGTGCAGACGCTGCAGCTCTCGGTTGGTGTGGACATTGCTGCCAGCGAAGTCGTACTCCTCGAGTTCTGATCCCCATATTCCTCTTTTTGCTCTACTTATTGGACTGGTAACGGACTCTGTAGATATCACGATGAGCTCGTATAGATGTACCATAAACATAATGTAGCAGGGATCTCAAAGAGCAGGGACAATGAACACAATGCGGCACGTGCTGGCAACGCGAACAACGACAAGCATGGGCGCATCATCGCTCTTGCCTCCACCCACTTCATCACACCGCGCCCCGCAAGCTATCTTCGCCGCCGTGCGAGGCGCATACCGCATCCCCACCCACCGCTTCTGCCCATGATTCCCGACCCCTTCGGTCCACCGATGTACCCCGCACTCTACCTATACTCGCTTAATGACTCGTTCGTGCCCAAGCGCATCACGCTCCCAGCTGGCCAGCGTGTCAAGATCGGGCGGCAGCCGAATGCGAAAACGGTAGCCGCGGAGAAGAATGGCTTCTTCGACACCAGAGTGCTCTCGCGGCAGCACGCTGAGGTCTGGGCGGAAGGTCCAAAGGTGTGCATCATTCCTGTCTGAGTTTGGGCTTGCAGAGACATCCACCGAAGCAGTTTGCTTCAAGTGCACGAGTGATATGTGCACGGGTGCACACCGTCTGAGAATGGACGTCGCTTCGCCTTCTTAGGCAGCGTGGCCGCATTGCACACGACCGCTCACCCGAACCTTTCTGTAGATATACATCAAAGATGTCAGGAGCTCCAACGGAACCTTCATCAACGGTGACCGATTGAGTGAAGAAGGGCAGGAGAGCGAGCCATTCGAGCTCAAGACTGAAGACTTGGTGGTACGTATCTCTCGTCGGCTTCATCCACCACCTTCCCTTCCTATACTTTGGACATGCTCAACCTATTTAACTCACCAACTCATCTCAATCTTCTGCTCTCTGGCCATAGCTGACGTATTCGTAGCAATTCGGCGTGGACATTGTCGGCGAGGACAACAGGACTGTCGTGCACCATAAGGTGTCTGCCCGAGTGTTCTGTGTCTTCAACGATACGGATGCAGCCGCTGCTTCCCGCTCGGAGGCGTCTGGTTCTATGGGGCCAATGTCCGGCAGTGGCTTCAACTTCGGCGGGCCAGGAAATGTAAACGGTCCTCGCCGACCAGGCTTCCAGCAACAGCAGCACCAGCAACAGTCCGGCCTCGGTGGTATGGGCTCTGTTCGCCCACCGGGCAAGTCCGGGCTCACATTCGACCACATCATCTCCCGCCTGCAGGGCGAGCTGCAGAAAAGTCGCGAGACTGGCGCGGAGCTGCACGGATTGACGAACGCGATGGGCGAGATCCACGAGACTCTCGGTGGTTCCTTGGTAAGTTTACGTCTTGTGGCACGAGGTGGAGGCACTTCGGCTGACTCTGCTCTTTTAGCCACAGCAAATGCCGGCATACCCCGCACAACTACCGCCGGTGCGGGCGCCCCAGCCGCCACCGTCAGAGACTGGGGCCAGCTCGGGTGGCTCTGATTCGGGCAGCGCTGGCTCTGCGGCCCTCGGAGAACTGCAGGAGCAGCTCCGGGAAACACAGAGCTCGTTGGCAGGCCATGCCGACAAGGTCCGCGCACTCGAGGGCGTCCTCGCCGAGCACGATGCCATCAAGCGAGAGATGGCGGATCTCCGCGAGACCATGTCTTCTCGTGCATCTACTACCTCGCACAAGAACCCCCTCTCGCACATATTCGACCGCCAGGAGGAGGAGACAAGCTCATTCGACGGCGAGAGCGACGACGACGACATCCGGAGCGTCGGCACGGCGGTCCCGTACGAGCTCGAGCGGGTTGAAGAGGAGGACGAGGAGGCGATGCAAGCAGCCAGCGAGGAGGAGGAGGTGCAGCGCCGGGCTCCCCGGCCACGAACCCCGGAGCCGGGCAACCTCGGCATGAACGACGGCGAGCAGACATCCATGTTCGCCAGTCGTGTCGGTCGACGGTCGTCCTCTCCTGCCCCCATCTCCGAGGAGGTCAACCAACGCCTCGCCGCGCTCGCCAGCCTGCTCGAGAGTGCCCAGAGTACTATCTCCGCACTGCAGGAGAAGGTCGTTGCCCTCGAAGCCCGCGTGGAGGTCACCGAGGTCACCGTCGAGCAAACCGTCGCTGACGTCGAGGAGATCAAGGCGGCGCCCGCACCCATCCCTGTATCGGAGGGACCCGAGCGCGTGACGGAGATGGTCAACGAGTGGAAGAAGCACGTCGACGGCCAGTGGTCGAACGTGCAGGAGGAGTGGGTAACCGAGCGCGAGCGTCTTCGCCGGGCGACGGAGGAATGGGAGCGCCGCACGGGTGCGCTCGAGACGACCGTCCAGAACGTCTCCTCTCGGCTCGATGCCGGGCTCGAGCGCGTGGACAGCCTCGCGCGTCTGGGCGCCATGGGGCACTCCGGCGACGAGGCGTTCAACCACGGGCTCATCACACCGCCCAGTCCGCGCAGCATTGCCGGCGACTTGCCGCGCACGACGCATGCGCGTCGTCGCCGTGGCAACCGGATGCGCTCGCGCAGCCGGGGCAGCGAGACGAGCTCGTCCAGCGTGGACATGCACTCGTCCAGCTCTGAGGGCGCGTCCGTCACCAGCTCCCTTGCTACCAGCTTCACCGGGTCGCCTCATCGTGCGAAGTTGCCGTGGCCGGTGCGGGATAGCATAGCGGCGGGGGACGATGACGTCGAGGACTTTGAGCTGGATGCAGGAGGTCCGAAGCCTTCTGCCATCGCGGAGATACAAGACGAAGACGCTGTGCCTGGTCTGTACCCGCCCACGCCTACGATCGACTCCCAGGATGAGGGTACCTCATCAAGGACCTTGGCTGGCGTCAAGGCCCTGCAACCATCCCCCAGCACGGTAAGTTTCGTTGTTCGTGGCCTTGACCTCATGCTGACCCCCACCGAAGCAGTTCGCCGCCTACTCCTCCGCCATCAGCATGCTCGCACTCGGCTTTGCCGCCGCAGCGGTCATGTTCCGTGTGAAGCCGGACTTCACCACTTGATCTAGCCCCTCAACCACTCCACCTCCACCCCACCACCACCCCGGAAGAGGCCCTTTTACCTATAATGAAAACTCCACTGTTCGAGTTCCCTGCCCGTGGATTACGGCGTTCACTCTCATTTCATCCTATCTGTGCATACATCTCTCGTCGCGTTTATCTCAGCCTTGCCTCTTGTCCCATGTCTATTTATCTCATGACATTTACGATAGTAATCCTACACACTGCAGACACGACGGTCTGACTCGAGTTGTGGAGAAATACGCACGCCGATTTCAATAGTGCGACCTTATACACCACGGTTCACTCAGGGGGTTTATCTCGTGGTACAAGGCATCGTCAATAGTGAAGCGCGCCACCGTCTGCACGGTCGATGGGACCGGGGGGCCCAGTGGGTCCCAGGCAGAGCCGCTGAGACCAAAGTACTCCTTCGGTACAATAAGCTTCGAGAGACATGGGAGCTCTCCCAGCCGGTTGAGGAGGCCCGTGAAGCCCCTAAATTCGCCGCGACCGGGGCGTGACCATAAGCTTCTCTAGCCTCGGGCAGCACAGTAGACCGGAGCTCAACGTCTCCAAGTCGATAGGCTCTCCGTCGTGTCCCGTGCGGAGGCGGCTGACCATCGAGATCTCGAGGGACTTGATATCGGGGGCGCAGTTCAGTATCCTCGCTAGCGCTGGGGTCGAGACTTGACACTCTAGGAGAACCAGGTTCTGGAGCGTGGAGGGGGAGATGTTTGTGTGAGAGGGGAGCGACAGCGCGGAGAACTGATCCGCCAGAACTGCCTCAGTAAAGATGGTGTGTATGGACGGGAGGGTCATCAGCCGGGCCAGGATATCGATGTCGAAGGGTTCTCGCAGATACTTTTTCTCTCGGTTGAAGTCGTGCATTGATTGTGTCAGCATGTGGAAGACCCTGACGTTCGGCAGGCATGTGTGCGTCTTGGTGGTGACGTAGTAGGCAAACAGAGACGCGTCTGCTGGCTCAAGATAAGCACGGACAAAAGATGTGTTCGGGCAGAGGTGTGCGAGGAGCGCCACCTTCGCGCCGAGGTAGTCCTGCTCCAACCCATCCCTCAGCGCCTGGCCGACGTTCAGGCGGGCTGCAGTCTCATCAGAGAGGGCGACAGGCCATGTCTCCCAGGTGGAGTGGATGTCCAGATTCTCGGCGTAACTGCCCAACTCGGGGTGCAGCAGGAGTGTGGGGAGCGCGTAGATCGTCACGCGCTTGTAAATGAAGCGGTTGGCGGCGGCGCTAAGCGTCTTGCTCACGAGGGCGACGTCCAGGACACCGCTGTGTCTGATGGATATGTGGCCGTATTTCGTGACGAAGAGGAGATCGAGGATGTCCATCCATATCTCAAGTGGGATGGCTTCGGCAGCGGAAGGGGCGCGAGAAAACATGTCCTAGGGCAGGAGGGTGAGTACGAGGGCACGAGAAAAAGATTAGAGACCGACCTGATTATAAGGGGCTACCAAGCACAGCCGCGTCGACAAAAGAAGTCGAGCAGTGTCGTCTCGAAGGCAGTGTAATCAGCCGTTTCGGAAATGGGACAAGCGCTGGTTCCGCACGCCATAGATTGACGAGCTTGTACAACTGTGTGCTGAAGGGGAAGAAGAGAGCCAGTAGAGCCGATCACACAGCCCCACGCTGATCTTCATCCGAAATGGATGGCCGCAGCATCTTCGAAAGTCGCCCGTCTCGTCTGCTCGAGGAGATGCAGTTAATCTGCTGCGAGAAAGAGCATGGAAACGATGCAGACGTGTGGAGGTGGTGAGAATGAACAATTGCGGTCAGACATGGTGGGAAAAGGCAGAGAAGCGTCGCGACGCGGTCACGCGCTCTGCGCCGCACGCGTTTCCTCCTCTCATGTCCACCGCAAGTCCCGAGCTGCCACCGCATCGTACGCCATGGAATAAGGGTTACTTTGCCTTTCCGCCTCCTGGAACATTACTACCGCCGGTCTCACCCTCTCTTTCACCCTCGTCCTCCCTGTCACCGTCACCATCGCCATCGCCAGTCTTTTCACCTCCCCCACCACCAAAGGCTGCGCCTCTGCGGCCCGATTGGCGCACTCGCGCTGCAGCCGCTGCCGCTGCGGGCGAGCGTGCATGGGTCCGCGCGGGTGGCGCGCTTACAGACGAGTACGGGCGTGTCGACCGCAAGCGGACGGACGCGCTACGCGCCGCCTTGGCTGCCGAGGACGCTGGCGCCGCTGCACGTGCGGCCTGGGACGCGTACGCGGCGCGGTGGCGCGCACTTGGACTTGCACATACAAGAGGCGACGATGCGCCGCTCCGGTGGGCGGACGTGCCGTGGCCGACGCGGGCGGCGACGGTCCGCTGGATGCGTGAGAACGAGGCTGCGCAGACGGCCAAGGACGAGGGTATCGTCCTTCCGCTCCCATATGCCGGCGCTCCGCGTCCCAAGCCTGGAACCCCGCAGCCGCTGCCGCCGCTAGAGGAGGAAATCACGCCGGACGCGATCGCCGAGTTCCTCTTCGACGCGCGCTCGCTCGGGCTTTCCACGGCCGCTTCGACCTCGCAGGACGAGAAGGCTGCGGTCGCGGCGAGCAAGGCGGCGCATCACCGCGTGCGGCGGGAGATGCTTCACTGGCATAGTGACAAGTTTGACACGAGCGTGCTCTCGAGAGTGCCTGAAGAAGACGGCAAGCGGGAGCGCGTTGCTGAGGACGCCGGGCGGGTGTGGCGATGGCTCGACGCGAATGGAGGACGGGGAAAGGCAGCAGAGTAGCGGAGAATGTCGAGCATATTCGTATTTTTACTCAGGACATTATTTTGACCTGTGCCCGGTCTTCTGCACGCTCGCCCGCGTGGAGCCTGCCGAAGGAGCAACCGGGAAAGTCTGGAGGACCCATCTCTCTTCTTTCTCTCTCCCTTTATCTCGCGCCCTGTACTGTTCCGCTTATACTTCGACTACGTTTATAGCTCCAAATCTCGTACATGACCGCTTGACAAATGATACTGCATTCCACCGCTCGACCCGTTCGAGAGGATGAGGCTACGCACAGCCCTAACACCGTCTCCTCTTCACCAGTACTCAGAAATCTCGTCTTCATCTCATGGTGCCGCTAGATGAACTCATCAAGCGTCTCAAAATCCTGGTTCATATTGCCAAAGCCGTGCCCATCCTCGGCCCTCGCGCTGAAGGTTCACTTGAGGCGATTATCATGGTGCTGGAGCTGATGGAGGTGCGAGCCGCGTTGTATGCCTCCTATACCCACACATAACACTGATGTCACGTGTCATGAGGGGCAAGCGAAAGAACGATGAGAGTATGATAGCGCTGGCTCGTCAGGCAGGCGAGTGGGCGTCAGACCTCCATCACGGAGTGCAGGATGCGAATCGCCATGGCTTCAACCTCTCCGAACTGGAGACGGATGTCAAGAGAGCTCACGAGTGAGTGATGGCTGTCGTACTACTACCTATTTACTCAACCGGAGCACAGAGTCTTCATCAAGATTGCCGATTTCTACCGCGAGTTCTCAGACTCTCGGCCACCCAAATTTTCTGTGTGGCTCCGCCAGTCATATACAGCCGGCGAGATAAAACAGCTTCAATCCGAAATTGAGCAAGCTCGAGGACGTGTCGTAGTACGTCCAGTCCTTTGCCCTCAACTTTCGTTGTGCCTTGAGCAGTAGCACCAGGCAAATGTCACTGCGCGGATAGAGCGTGCCATCACCGAGCAGACCCACAAGGCCGAGCAGGGTACGTACCTCTTTCTCAGATAAAGACATCATGTTCTGACATATGTCCACTTTAGATGCTGTCTGCGTAGCTCTTCGTCCGATACGCTTGGCTGAATTCGACGCCAAGGACTCCGCCTCATGGTGTATGCCGGACACACGCACTTATGTGCTCAGACTGATTGATACATGGGCCGATGGACCTCCTGTCGGGTTATCTATTTTCTGGCTGGGTGGAATGGCCGGAACGGGCAAGACCACGATCGCGAAAACGGCCTGCGAACAGTTCGCCAAGTCTGGCCGGCTCGGCGCTAGCTTCTTTGCTTCTCACCAAGACACGTCTCGACGGGACCTATGCGGCGTCGTACGAACGCTCAGTTATCAGCTCGCACTGAAAAATCCTGCCATGTTTCAGGAAGTGCACAAGTGCATCAGTCAAGAATACGAGATCTCCTCGCGGTCGCTCGAAGAGCAGCTGCAGAAGGTGCTGGTGAACCCGCTTGCGTCTATCTCAAGCACTGTGTCCAATAGTATCGTGGTGATAGACGCACTGGACGAGTGCGATGACTAATCAGGGGCGTTCGTCCGCCTTCTCGCGTCTGGACTCCGGCCTTTCAACATCAAGCTCCTGCTCACGAGTCGAAACGAGCGCAGGCTTGAAGATGTGCTCGTATCACTCAGTCCCGCCAATCTCCAGCTGCACAACGTGGAGAAGATCATCATCACTGAGGACGTCGCCCGCTACATCCGCACCAAGCTAGTTGATATTGCGCAGAGGCACAACATTACCACGAATGGCTGGCCGTCCAAAGTCGAAGTTGAGGCTCTGACACGTTTCACCGGCCCTTTCTTCATCTATGCAACCACGAGCATAGCCTACATCGGACAAGAACGTCACGACCCGGTTGAGCGACTACGGCTGCTCATCGACTCTCCAACAGTCAGCTCGGGGGAATTTAGTGACGTGCTTGAGCTTTATGCTCGTATCCTGGACTAATCAGTGAGAAACGATGCTGGTCAAGATGACGAGGTGCTGCTAGATCGAGTCCAGCGACTATTAGGCACTGTAGCCACTGTCATGGAGTCGCAGTCTGTTTCTGTGCTGGCTTCCATGCTTTCTGGCAGCCAGCATCTGGTACAGAAGGATGTCGACTCGCTTTGCTCAATTTTGTGGAGTGGCCGCAACCCGTCTTCTCAGCCAGTCAGGGCTATTCATGCATCTTTGCCCGAGTTCCTCCGTGACCCCAAGCGCTGCAGCGACAAGCGCTTCCGAGTCGAGCGGTTCCATGTGTCCAGCTCCGAATATCACAAGAGGATCGCAGTGTGGTGCCTGGAGACCTTGAACCACAGTCTCTGCCGGAACATCTGTAATCTCCCAGATCCTTCCATACCTAATCACGAGATTGCTGACCTGGAACAGCGGCTACTCGACGCAGCCCCTGAGAAACTACTCTATGCGGCCAAATACTGGCTCACTCATCTGATCAGCTATCTGGAAGTGTGTGACGAAGTTGCTGAGCTGGTACCGCTGCTGGAAATCTTTGGCTCTGAGCACCTTTTTCATTGGATCGAGCTGGCGAGTCTCTTAGATGAGCTTTTGGTGGTGCAGCGCGCTCTGCCGTCTCTTGTGTCATCACTTCAGGTTGGTCCCTCGAACTTCAGATAAATTACCCTACTGATGATGTTTTCGATCCAGACATCGGGAAAGATGTGCGGCCATGGTAGCATACAACATATGCTCAGCGATCTCGTGAAGCTGATCTCCCTCTATCACGCTCCCATCAACGAGCATGCTCTTCATCTCTACCACAGTGCTCTTGTTACCATGCCCCCCGGTATTCTGCTTGCACGCGGCGGCCGAGATCGTGAACAGACCCCGTTGCTGATGTCGTCACGGGGTACGGAGTCTAGCTATTCGACGAAGTTCTTCGAAGGTCACACTGATGTTGTCACCTCTGTCGTCTTCTCTCGTGACTCCAAGTGGATTGTGTAGGTTCCGGTGACAAGACTATTCGTGTATGGAACACGACAACACAGAAGGAGCGCCATATCATGGATGGGCATACCGGATACATCATCTCTGTGGCGTTATCCATTGAGGGAACATCGATCGTCTCGGCCTCTGATGATCTGACAGTGCGTCTGTGGGATACAATAACGGGCATGCCACAGCGCGTTATGGATGGCCACCTCCGTGACGTCAACTCGGTCGCGTTCTCGTATGACAGCAGGCTGCTTGTTTCTGGCTCCGATGATCGTACAGCACGTGTGTGGGATGCAACTACCGGCACGGAAGTGTACACAACGACTCATGAGGCCTCCATTACCTGTGTTGCATTTTCAGGAAAGGACACGACATTTGTATCAGGCTCTGGAGATGGGTTGGTCCGCGTGTGGGACGCAGCGATGGGTACGGAGCGTCGCACTCTCACGGGCCACACCGACACGGTTTACACAGTCGCCATGTCTCGTGACGGCCAACAGATTGTTTCAGGCACTCTTGACAAGACAATACGCGTGTGGGATACAGAAGAAGGCGTGTCCCTACACATCATGACCGGTCATCGCGAATATGTTGTGGCTGTGGCATTCTCAGATGATAGCAAGTGGATTATTTCGGGATCTCGCGACCGCTCTGTCCGCGTATGGGACCCAGCGACAGGCAAGGAGAAGCACATCGAAGCCATCATGCCAGGTGACAAGGGCGGTATCACGTCAGTCGCGATTTCACACGATGGCAAATCCTTCATCTCGAGCTCTGGAGACAGCAAAATACGTATGTGGGACTCGCGGATGGGCACGGAGCGGAACCACGTGATCAGCTCCGCTGCTTGGGTGACTTGTGTTGCTTTCTCACGCGTCGGCGCTGCAGTTGTGTCGGGATCTCGTGACTTCAGGGTCTTTGTGTGGGACGTTGGGACCGGCGAAATGCAGAAGGTGATGGTCGGACACACGCGTTCGGTTGCATGTGTCGTGTTCTCGAATGACGACCGGTGGATTGCCTCAGGCTCAGAGGACTCCACCGTCCGCATCTGGGATGCGCAAACGAGTTCTGTGCGGCATACCTTGAGAGACCATACAGCCTGGGTAACTGCAGTGGCGTTCTCGGGCAGCGGCACAGCAGTGGTGTCGGGGTCCCAGGACGATACTGCCCGGGTGTGGAATGCAGAGACAGGCGCAGTAAGTCACATCCTGACTCGCCACATCAACATGGTCACCTCCGCTGCCTTTTCGAGCGATGGGATGTTCGTCGTCTCAGGCTCGGTGGATCACGCAGTCCGCGTGTGGGAGACCGCGACAGGAAATCAGAGGCATGTGATGAACAACCGAGACGGCCTGGTCAAGTCCGTCCAAGTGTTGGACGACGACAACTCGGTCGTCTCGTCTTTGCAATTGGCAAACAACAAGTTGGAGTTCCAGATATGGGATGCAACGACAGGCACCTCAGTTGGTACCTCGTCTTGGGAGCCGCTGCACATGACCGCTTCAGATTCCTCTCGCTCATACATGTTCAAGATCAAGGATGGCTGGATCGTGCGTCTGAATGGCCGAGGAACCTGGCAGCGGCTGTGCTGGCTGCCGGTCGACCGCCGAGGACAGTTGGCATACCACGGCCAGACGGTTTGCGTTGGAGCGCAGAACGGGACGATCATGCTCTTGGACTTTTCCCATGTCGATCTGCCGTAAGAGGCCATATGCGCACTGTTGATACATAGCATAGAGTTCTGCTATCTATTAGTCTATAAGCGTTCCGGATCGTCCCGCTACCTTCCAAACACCCGTTTTTCGAGTGTCCGAAGCGGAATATACGCGATCCCCGCCACCGCAAACGCAACCTCGAAGCCAATATCACCCGCCTTGGCGCCGATCGGGCCAACATACCAGACCTGCGCCATGCTCGGCACGACGAGTGCCACCGCGAGCAGGCCCGCACCGAGCGCCGCGAAGCCGGGCGGGAGCGCACGGGGCGTGTTCCACACGCGGACGTCGTAGTTCGCAAAGTCGCGGCGGCGGAAGAGGACGTGCTCGAGCAGGACGACGGCCACGAACGCGGACGCCCAGTACCCAATCACGGCCAGGAAGTCGTTCAGCGTCGCGTAGAAGCGGTGCGCGCCCACGATCGCCAGGGGCAGTATTCTGCGCCTGCGTCAGCTGCAGGGCGGGGAGACAGAGGAAGGAGACGCACATGGCCGCAGCAAGAAGCGCGAAAATGTAGCGCGGGACGCGCACCGCCCACGGCACGAACACCTGCACGTTCAGCCCGAAGCTGTACATCGTCGGCGCGACGTTGCCGACGACGCTGAGGGACAGCAGGACCGTGAGGAACGCGCCGAACCCGCCCGTCGCACCGAGCATCGCGCGGAGGAGCGCGCCGACGTCGCCCTCGCCGAACGCGTCGCCCCACGGCGCGTAGTCGACCGCCGTGAGCGCGGCGGCCGCGCCGAGGACCTGCAGGCTCGCGATGGGGAGGACGAGCCCCGCGTACGAGTACAGGAAGAGCTTCCAGCCGGGCGCGTTGCGGTGCAGGTACGTCGTGTAGTCCGAGCCCAGCGGCGAGTATGTGATCACGAAGCCCGCGATGACGGACGCGAAGCTGAGCACGGAGGCGGCGGTCGCGGGCTCTGCGGGTGCGCCGGCGCCGAGCGAGAGGTGGCGGCCGCCGACGCCGAGCGCGACCAGCACGGAGATCAGGACGGGCAGCCACGCTAGCCGTTCGTACCACGTCACGACGCGGATCCCGCAGAACGAAATCTGCAGACAGGCGTCAGCACACGTCATTTCTTACTGAGAACGCAGACGTCTCACAAAGAGTGAGATGACCGCGATGACGACGATCCCAACCCTGTGGTATGTGAGTCTTCACGCCGTTAATGTGGCACGAAGAGTCACCTACGTCCAGCTGAGCGAGCCACCCGAGACGGCAGCGAGCGTCTGGCCACCGAGGATGCAGTTCAAGATGCAGAATCCGAGCATGCCGATGATGTTGAGGATAGTCGGTACGAGCACAGCATAATAGCCGAACGTGTACCGGGCCTGGCACATTTGGCGGAGCCCGAGCTTTGGACCCCACGTTGAGAAGTATGCGGGCGGGGCGGCACAGAGGAGGTTGAAGAACACGATCACTAGTGCGGCGTCGCGCAGACCGAGGCCAAACGCGGGAGCGAGTGTGCCTGCAGAGAACCTGTATGATGCTGTCAGCTGGAAACTCGCGCGAATGGGAGAGTCACGTACGAGAGGATGTTGAAGTTCCAGGAGAACCAGAGGAAGAAGATCTGGTAGAGTCTGGTGTCGCTGCGCTGTTCGTCTGGCACTGGTAGGATCCCTGAGAAACCTGATGAGACACAACCAACATCCAACCCAGTACTGCACACATACCGCGAGCCTCAACACCCCAGCCGAGCAAGGTGCGCGTCCAGCGGTTGACGAAGCGGTTGCCCGCGTCATGGCCGCGCTCGACGTTGCGCTCGACGTCTGTCTTGCCGTCCTCGTGGATGTCGGCCATGAGAAAGACGTTTGGGCGGAAGAGTCAGTCGGGTGCTTTTCCGCTCCATCATCCTTTTCTCCCTCAGCGGATCAGCAAGACTATCCGGGACCCGCGTCAGGGTGGAGAGCACGAGTCACTTCCTGTGACGCTCTAGCCTCTAGGCATGTCACGGCGCTAACATATAGCAGTTCGACTGACACTACTTCGTCGTCTACCGGGACTCTACAACTTCAAGACTATGGCCATTGATCCGCCCGTACAGCGCTTGCGCCGAGGTGCACGCATCTCGGCGTGCTACCCTGTCAAGTCGCTTCCAGCGCTAGCGGCACTGGACAGCGCATTCCAACTGCAAGAGTACATCTCTCTCCTCATCCGCCTCGACCCGCACGACGTCGAGCGCATCGTACAAGTCCCGGGTCGCGGTGCCCAGGACGACGGCGTCGCTGTCGATGAGGCCTGCTGGATTTACGAGCAGCTTCGGTCTGTCTCTCTGCGCGTTTCGATCGCCTCCCACGCACGGGCTGACGGCCCTGCCTAACAGCCGTCTCGCGCAAGACCTCAGCCACCCGCTCATCACTGTGCTTCAGCAAGAGTGCACCCGGGCAACATGTCCAGAGATGAAGGCGGGCGAATGGCTGTACCTGTGCGTCGCCCACGGGAACGACGGCGCAATGGAGGTATCCTCCCCCTTCCTGCCCTGCACACCCACACACGCGGCCTGACGCCCCCCACGCAGCAATGCTGCGCGATCGACTACATCGTGCACACGCTCGACTCTGCGACCGCGCTCCTCAACTCGCCGCGCGTGTTCCCGAGCCGGCTGCAGATCCCCGCAACCTCGCACCGGCACTTCAGCAGCCTCGCGCGGCGGCTCTCGCGCGTGTTCGCGCACGCGTACTACCACCACCGCGACGCGTTCGAGCAGGCCGAGGCGGAGAGCTCGCTGTACGCGCGCTTCCTCGCGCTCTCCGCCCGCTTCAACCTCGTCCCGCCCGAGTTCCTCGTCATCCCGCCCCGCGCGCCGCCCGAGCCCGTAGCTGCGGCCGAGCCTACGCCCGCACTGCGGCGCTCCCGCACGGACACGATGGTCTTCACTGAGGGCGCTGCGCTCGTCGAGGAGCTCGCGCGTGCGCATGAAGAGCCATCGACGGCGCTTATGAGCGCTGAACCGGAGGAGCTCGCACCGGAGCCCGAGGCGGATATCACCGAGGAGCTCTCTCGCCATGAGGATGAGGATACGACAGACCCCTTCGCAGACGATGCCGACGGCGACGAAGAGGATGACGTGGCCGAGCCTCTCGCCGCTACGGAGGAGGAGGAGCCGGAGGCCGAACCGGAGGTCGCACCGGAGCCCGAGACCGAGGCGGTACCGGTTGAGACCGCCGAGCCTGAGACCGAGCCCGAGCCCATCCACGAGCCCACTTCCCAGGAGATCGTCCACACAACTGAGGAGAAGGTTGAGAAGAAGCCGACGGGACTCGATGCTGCTGTTGCGGAGGCGGTCGAGGCTGCGAAGGAGGAAGAGGAAGAGGAGGATGACGACGAAGAGGACGAGGAGGACGGGGCACCCACGGAGGCGGACGCACACGTACCTGTGCACTCCGACGAAAAGGACGAGTGATCAATCTTCCGCTGAGTGTTGGTTTTCTGGATGTTATGTATCTCACTGAATGCCATGGGAGAGTGTTGGACATAGGATGTGTGAGGTAATGGTCCGTCGTCTATCTAACAGGGCGAAATTTCGCCAGAGGTGTCTTCGGCCTAGTGCTACTACTCCTCCTTCTGTCACTGCCCTTGACAAGTGCAGATGACGAGCAATTGAGCAGTACATCATGATGTACCGTCGTCCTCCTGTAAGTTATGGTTCACATGTTGGTCGATGGTCCTGACGAACTGGTCCATCACAGGTACGGCCTATAGGCCTTCTCTCGACCCATGGTCTTTTAGCATCGTGGTTTGTCTGCTCAATTGTGACCGACTGCACGGATGAGCGTAGATGGACCATTGTGGCGCAGGCACAACGGTGAGAAGATTGTGAGAAGACGATCGCATTGAGGCCATCCACAGTGACAGTTGTGGTCCGCGGACACAACACAATGGCCTCGTTCTCACTCAAGTAGGCCCCCTGGTGCGATCGACGATCCATTCACTCATTCTATCCCGCAGCCATGTTCGACGCATCCAGGCTTCCCGTCGAGATATGGATCCACACCTTGGAGATGCTGCACGAGGAACGCGGCGCCCTCTGCGCCCTCGCCCTCGTTAGCACAGCTTTCAACACCCTCGCCATACCCCTTCTCTACCGGCACGTGGTCCTCCCCACGCTCCCGACGCTCCTCGCGTCCCCACGCCTCCGTGACTTCGCCGAGTCCGCCACACTCGACAGCACCGAAAGCTCGTGCATCCTCCCGCCCAAGGATATCCTTCCCCACGGACTCCGTACCGGGCTAGCACACGCCCGCCCCGGCGCTTGCGCTGCGCTCCTCACGCTCCTCTGCCCGCGCCTGCACACTATCCGCGCGGTGCTCTCCCCACGCGAGGCGGACAACTTTTGCAGCTACACTGCCGGCGGCGGCCTGGCGCAGGTCAAGGACTTTACACTCGCGCACCCGCCGACAGATGTGGAAGAGCCTGTGCCGGGATACTTTAGCCTGGCCGTGCTCGCACACCTGCTCTCGCTCCCGTCGATCGCCAGTGTCCGCGTGGAGGCGATTCTGTGCGACGATACGCACCTACTCCCACCCATGGCGACTTCAACGGTGCAAAGCCTTGCCCTCGCGGACTGCCAGCTCTCCACACACGCGCTCACGCAAGTCTTGCGCTGCGCACCGGGATTGAACAGCTTCGCACTATCCTACTGGCCAGACCTGTCGAGCGCACCGGGCGGTGATGCTCCGCTCGACCTATCAGCGCTCGGGAGTGCACTGCTTGGCGCGCCAGGCCTTCAGCAGCTCTGGCTATCACTGTCAGGCGGTTGCGGCGACGAGTACACAGGCATGTTGACGCAGCTGCACGCACTGCGTCACCTTGTGCACCTCTCAGTGCCGCCGCAGTTCATCGGCCTGTCATCTCGTCATGTGAGCGCGGAGGCGCTGACGAGGTTCGTCCCGTCAACGGTGAAGTGCCTTGAGCTTGTCGAGCTGGTGGATGAGGGAGACGATGTGGAGATAAGCTAGTACACTCCGCCGGGAAGTCACTTCTCCTCTCCGACTATCATTACTTAGAGGCGTCTCTGGCGTAAATATACTGCATCATTAATTCACAATTGCTATTGAGCAGCTGTGCATTCTCAGGAGGCCGGTATGGAACAGCTCGACGCGAAGCGCGTGACCGCGTTTCTGCTCCTGCTATCACGAACAGTCATCGTGACAAACATCCTGCGCGATCATTTGGGATGAATTCATGTCGCCTAGAAAGCTCCTCACTGGCAAGAACAAGTCTTACATATATGCCGAGCGCAGATCGTCTCCGCGGACGCACCTCCGGGTTTCGCGGCCCGCCTGCCAGTGATGGCTGCACCGCTTTCGTGATGAATAGGTCATCGCAACGAAGTCCAGCGCGGCGCCTACATTTGGATCCATCCCGCAGCCATGAGGGTCCTCTTTACTATCCGTCATGCTGCTGCCCGTTCTGCTCAGCTTAATTGTGCTCGTTCGCGCTGGCACGCGAAATGTCACAATTGATGACCAGCTCGGGGACGAGGTCACGGGTCTGAAACCCGTGTACGCACCCTCGGCGAACTGGACGCTGGGCGCGCTATGCCCAGACTGCTGGTCCAAACCAGACCCCACCAAGGCGTGGAGCGGAACATGGCACGACACTACCGCCGCCTTCGGTAGTCCGCACACCGTCACAATAAATTTCACTGGTGCGTCTGTCGAATGGCATTCCGAGGAGTGGTGTTGACGTACTCGTAGGAACTGCCGTGTATGTCTACTGCATCATCCCAAACATCGTGCACGGCGACAGCCCTACCAACACCAATATTGGGGTTTCATTAGACGGCAACGATACCTACCCACTCTTCACACATTCCGCCGACGCCACCACGGAAATGTTGTACAACACCACCGTGTTCTCAGCCCAGGACCTCGCCAACCGGCCACATACACTTGTCATAACTTCCATCGCACCCTCGGAAGATAGGCCCGCTGCCATGCTCTTCGACTATGCAGTCTACACGTACGCTCTTCATGCTCTTCCTTGTCCCTCGTACTCAAATGTCCGTAGGTCAGACGACAGCTCCAACTCATCCAGTAGTGTTACTCCGTCCAGCACAGCACCGATATCTGGCGCGACCCAATCAGGAAGTTCTGTGCCATCTCAAACTACTCATCACAACCTAACTGGCGCCGTCATCGGCGCTCTCGCTGGAGTGTTGCTGCTCCTGGTACTAGCAGCCTTGCTCGTGATCCGAGCCCGGCGCGAGCGGAGAATGGCCGCATCGAGCTTCCCTGAGGACGGCGGAAAACCCAATCCAGAGGTTTACCAGTATGGGTGCGCCTCTATCTTTGCAACCGGGACAGGATTCGAGTTCTGACCTCCCAGCAGATCAGTGCCATCTATGGTCATGCTAGAAAGCTTCCCCGACACTTCATCCCGAGAGCCCGCGCCCGGCCCATCAAAACGGGCAGAGCGGTTCCTGCACCTGCCGACGAACGCGGCCGCGATGGCGGTACCCGCACATCCGGACACAGCTGTGTTGTCGCCCACCCTTTTACGCGTAATGGACGAGACACAGCTCCAGGAGCGGCTCAGCGTCCTCGAAGCGCAGTTTGAGCATATCACCGCAGTCCTGAATCCGCCCGCGTACGAGGGATCGCAGGTGTCGAGATTAGCACGTCCTTAGCAGTTTAGAAATCCATATTGGCTAGATCTCATGCCGGTTTGCGGTCCTGGATTCGTGCATCTAAGAGTGGGAGTGCTAACTCACTGCATCACACATGACCGCGTTTGGCCATCTTTGAGTCTGACCGCTTCCTCCACCACAACTGCCTTCCATCACGACTACCGCTCTGTCCTTTATCCATGCATCACGCACGAGCGTCGCACATCTCTCCGCTCCCGACGCTCATTTGCCTCTGCCCAGCATGTCGCGCACATTACTCGCGCTCCTCTGTCGCGTTTGCGTGGTGTTGAGCCTGGTCTTGCTCGCCTGCGCCCGTACCCGGAACGTCACTATCGACGACGAAAACGGCGACGAGGTGACGGGTCTGAAGCCCGTTTATGCGCCTGCAGCGAACTGGTCGTTGGGTGCTAAGTGTCCGGACTGCTGGGCGAAGCCGGACCCTTCAAAGACGTCGGACAGGAGCTGGCACGACACTACGGCCAACTTCGGGACTCCGAGCACCGTCACTCTCACATTCACCGGTACGATCGGTTGCCCTGTCGGAAAATGTGCTCGCAATGCTGACGTCCTCGCAGGTACAGCTGTCTATGTATTCTGCATCATCCCAAACCGCGTGCATGGGAACAATCCTACGAACACCAATATCGGTTTCTCTCTGGACGGAGATGACAGCTTTCCTCTATTCAAACACGTCTCCGATACCACCACGAGCCTGTCATACAACCATACAGTCTTTTTGGCACAAGGACTCGCGAACAAACAGCATCAGCTCGTCGTGTCCTCTATCGCAGCTTCAACCGACAAGCCTGCCGCGATGCTGTTTGACTACGCTGTGTACACGTACGTCTTTCTGGATCTTGTTCTCGCGTCCGCCGTCAATGAGGCATAGATCCGAGAATGGCACCGGATCATCTGTCCAGTTTCCCTCCGGCACATTCGCTCCGGTCGGAACGGCGTCAACGTCGGGCACAACAACGCAGTCCGGAGTGACTACATCATCCACTCCATCCCAAGCAGGAGGACACACTTCAGTTGGCGCAGCCCAGACCTCTCATCACAGCGTGGTCGTCCCCGTGGTCTGCGGGATTGTAGGGGGACTCGTACTGCTGGTACTAGTCGGCCTGTTCTTCATGATCTACCGCAAGAGGAAGATGAATACACGGGCTTACTATTCCAAGGACGATGGCTGGAAACCTCCTCGTCCCGTCTCAGATATGTGCGCATCATTCATTCCCATATCTGCATGACCCAATGCTGAGGACACGCTCTCCCTCAGTCAGTCCGCGGCCACCATGACCGTGATGGGCCGCAGCGCTGTACCCTCAACATACGCACCATCACAAGCCCCCGAGCCTGCCCCGTCACAACGGGCGGAAAGGTCCCGTCAATCAGCGCCGTCAGAGCCTCCCCTGGTACCCAATCGTCGACCAGTAGCAGGAGAGGATCGCTTCGACCTCCTCGAGACGCAATTCGAGCCGATGTTAGCTTCTACGAAGCCACCTGCGTACGAGGGACCGCAGAGGTCACGATCTACGCGTACATGATTCTTCTGCTCAAATCCGAGATATAATTGCACCACGAGTGGTTGGAAGGAGAATGGCTGGCGTGCAGAAAATTCATGCTCGGATGTGTTGCGCAAGGGAGCCTCAGTGGTTCAGTACGTTCAGTGGCCATATGCGCGACCCATCCGTGATCGCGTGATCACTTCGCGACTCTGCCTTGGCCTCAACATCACGAACGTTTGAAGCGCGACTGCTCTTTCTTGTCCTCGCCTGATGCAACATCGACGTGTTATGTACAGTAGAACCCAAGCTTTCGTCCTTCCGGCGGGGGGAGACATCATGGTCTTGTCTAAAACTAAAGTCGTCCCCGCATGGTCTCCTGCTCTTACACAGCGCGATCTGCATCCTACATTCACGGCAAGATGTCGTCTTTGGAGCAGTTTCTGTGCTACTATCCAAAGGGGCGGACACCACGGAGTTGCTGCTGGTATACGTATAACTATAAGGAAGTTTCTCCAAATGGATAAGCCAAGCAAAACCATCGCCGGCGGAGCTCCGCCGCCTCCAGCGCTTCTCATCTGCCAGTGTCATTCGCACTGCTCACGATTATCTTCTTGGACTCCATCACCGCGAAGTTGAGGCCATACCGCACCATGCCTCACATAACGCTGCGCCCGTAGTCCTGCCGAAGGTGCTCTCCTCCGCCCAGCATGTCGCCTGCGCTGCCCGCGCTCCTATGGCGTGTCTGCCTACTCCTCAGCCTTGTCTTACTCGTGCGCGCCGCTCGGAACATCACTATCGATGATCAGAGCGGCGACGAGATCTCAGGTCTGATACCTACGTACGCGCCCCCGGCGAACTGGACGCTGGGTTCGCTGTGCCCTGCGTGTTGGTCGAAACCGAATGCCACTATGGCTCTGGATAACACCTGGCACGACACTACGGCCGCCTTCGGCAGTCCCCACACCGTCACGATAAACTTCACTGGTGCGTCTGTCAAGCTAACTCTCGCGTGATAATGCTAACCTACTCGTAGGAACGGCTGTGTATGTGTATTGTATCATCCCAAATATCGTGCACGTCGACAGCCCCACGAACACCAACATTGGTTTCTCATTAGACGGCAACGACACCTACCCTCTCTTCATACACAACTCGGACTCCACTACCAATTATTTGTATAACACCAATGTCTTTGCCGCCCGTGGTCTTGCTAATCAGCAACATACGCTGGTAGTGTCTTCCATTGCATCCTCAACGGACAAGCCAGCAGCGATGTTGTTTGACTACGTCCTCTACACGTATGCCTCTCTCTGCCAGTCTTGCCTGTTTATATGTGCTCATATACTTATAGGTCCGAGAACGGTACTTCGTCATCTGTACCGACCACTATGTCCTCAGGTGGCACTTCTACTCCATCTGGAGCAGCTACGTCGTCTGGATCGTCGTCAACTTCAGAGGCGACCCAGTCCGGAGGCGGTGCATCTACCAGCTCATCACGCTCCTCGCATCACAGCGTAGCCGGCCCTGTCGTTGGCGGGATTGCCGGACTCTTTGCGTTGCTCGCACTCGCCGGATTGCTCCTCAAAATCCGGCGCAAGAGGACGACACTGGCCGCGACGAACGCTGCCGAGAAGGCCGCGCATGAACCGTACGTTTCTCCTCCCAAATTTTCCGGTTCTCGATTGCTAATCGACGAACAGGGGCGCGACGCCAACGACGGGCATGATGGAGCGCACTGCGGAATACTCGACCTATACACCGTCTCGAGAGCCCGAACCCGTCGCGTCGAAGCGGGCGGAAAGGTTCCGCCATGTGCTGCCTGAGGCTTCCTTAGTGCCCAACCGAGGGATATCGACTTCCGCACCATCCTCAGACGTACATCTGGAGGAGCGGCTCGACGTCCTCGAGGCCCAGTTCCAGCAAATCCACAGGGAGGCATACCCGCCCGCGTATGAGCCGCCGCCGTCTAGCGCGAGGGGTCCGCCTACATAGGTACACTGATAGGTCATACGTATGTATGATGGGTAGCTTGTAAATGTATGTGCTACAACAGTCTCGCACTGCTACATGGTTCATGTCCTATCTGAGCGGCACCACATGGGTATCAAACAGATAAATTACACCAGATATAAAGACGCGGAGATAGCTAAACAAGTCACGATCGTTCTCAGCGGCGGTTGCCCCGGAGCATGTCCTCCTCCTCCTGGAGCTCGAGGTGCTCCTGCGTGACTTCGCAGGGAGCGCAGCACCACGCGGACATGCAGTCGCCGCAGCCACCGCCAGCAATGCGGTAGCGCCGGCGAACATCGCCGCGGGACATGAGCTAAATTAGGCGGGTGATCAATCACCGCACATACAGCCTCTGTCCGGGGCAGCGGCTTACCTGCAGAATGCAACCCAAGCCGGCAATGATAGTGAGACAGCCGTGCAGAGCGCAGTCCGAGTTGCAGCAATCGCCGCCCTCTGGGTGCGGCTGTCCGGTCTCCGTGAGGTGGTTGTAGCGCGAGCGGACCTTGCCGTAGGCGATGCATGGGCAGAAGCACGAGCTGGGGAAACGGATATCAGTATCAAGGGACCACCAGGCCGAGGGGTGTATATAGACTCACAGGCAGACTGCGAGGAGGGAGGCATGTCAGAAGGGGGTATCATTCGTCGACCAGAGGTGGACTCACAGGTACCGCAGCCGTCGGTGCAGCCGCACAAGCCGTGCTTCCACTCGCGCTCGCCGTTCTGGTTGCGCTGCATACCTGCGTCGAGGGCGGGGTTCATGCTCATCCCTGGTTGAGCGCCGGGCTGAACCATGACCTGCTGCTTCTCCATCGAGCCTGCGTAAGACATCTTGGTGTAAGGGTGGTTGGGGTAAAGGGGGGCGGTTGCGGAGAAGTAAAAGTCAAGCGAAAAGGGCAAGCGCCGAGAGGAAGTGGGTGTAAGGGCGGGGTGGGAGAAGAGGAATGGTTCTGGCAGTGACAGACGGCAACAAGCGCTTTATTCTGAGCGGTGGACCCGCGCAAGTCCGAACCTTCGACCTGCGCCCGCATCACGGACACAGCATCGACTCGCGCTCGGACAGCCTCCCCTCTGCTGCATGGTGTCCCGCTGCAGCTTCTTCACCTGGGTCTTCGGTTGGTTGCCTCGTTTATCCCCTTTCGCTATGCTGGCGTCTGAGATTTGAATGCCTCACAAGACTCACTCACACATCACAACGTGTACGACCTCGCATGCAGTTCAGCGGAGGGCTGCCACTCCGACGTTCTCGCAGCAGCAACAGCAGCAGACCACTGCGTGGTATCAACGACATGGACCGTGGCGGTCAGCTGGGGTAGCTTTCATTCAAAGGCCTGACAGCCGACGGATGGGGAAAGCATCCCTGCGGTCTGTGTGCGGGCGAGCGGTCATGATGGACACGGAAGTGTGCTACCGCTGATTTACAGTGAATCAGCTGTTCCGCACGAGTTCGGAGATGGTACTCAGCGCCTACCTAAATCCATTGGGCAGGTGCTCTTGGCCAGGGTGCGGAGCGGTGTGTTCTTCAGGGCTCGTTTTTGAATCCTGGAACCCGCTCACACGACCAAACTTGGTCGTTTGCATGCTCATGCATAAACATCTGGACATCTGGTACCGAACAGCCAGGATATGCTGCCTCACTCACGTCCACTCGTCATCGGGCGAGCAAACACTCGAAACTGCTGTGTCGTCCAGTCACGACAGACTCCACATCCAGGGCAACCAGCACAGAACTAAACGGAAGCTGCAGACGCCGGATATGTATCTTGCAATAGGCTCTGGATAGGAAACACCGGATAGAGGCAAATTGCCCCTTGGCACTCCTCCCAACCATGTGAAACCTCTGCCTCCCTTCATAACACAGCAGGAGGCCAGAAAGCTTCACTTGATAATGCGAAACGCAATTTACGATTGTGTGAATATATGTATGGGGGTGCTGCGAGCGAGGACGCGATATGTGCAAGGAAGAAACAGAGGCATATGCTAAGTGAAAGCGCGAGGAGAATCCCAGGAGAAGAGGAGAAAGTGCTCACCCACGAGCGACCGGCTGCGCGGCATGGTGCTTGCTCGTCTGGTGGTCAATCTGCGCCCAGGACTGGAGGAGCGTGCGCTGGAGTGCGCGGCTGCCCTCCTGCGGGACGTGGTAGTCGTGCGCGACGTCCGCAATGATGTCGGCCGCGCTCCGGCGGTCCGCGGGCGCGAACGGCTGGTTCCACTTGGTGAACAGGTACTCATCCGGCGCCGGCGTGTTGTGCGCGGTGACCTCGGCGAGCTCGCGCTGGATGGAGAGGCAGAAGCCGTCGAGGTCGAGGTCGTTCTCGTCGTACTCGAACGGGTTCTCGATCTCCTGCCCGATCTCGAGGAAGCCGAGGAAGAGGAAGGCGGTGAAGGCAGTCGCGGGGATGACGGTCCAGCCAATGGCGACTTGCGCGAAGGGGAAGTAGATGAGGTAGAGGTAAAGCGACATGCGGAGGTGGGCCTGGTACGCGAACGGCAGCGGCGTGTTGCGGATCCGCTGGAGGTTGACCGCGCAGTCCTGCAGGTTGTTGATCCCGGTGGCGATGGACGACGCGATGGCGGGCATGAGGAGGCCCTTGCTGAGCAGCCAGGCCTGGTACGAGGACAGGAACATGCAGATCTCGAGCGGCACGTTCGACTCGACGTGCTGCACGTACTTCTTGTGGCCGAGGAGCGAGCGCTTGCGGGTCGCGTACTCCTTGCTCGCCGTCTTTTTGAACATCCGGCGCACGACGGAGAAGATGCGGAGGAACGGCAGGAAGTCGTAGATATGCGTCTTCGGCGGGTTGCGCGCGGGCCGGAGCGTGCGCTCGGCCTCGACCATCGGCAGCACCGCCTCGGGGTCGAACGTCTTCGCCCTGCGGATCGTGTTGAAGGGTGTGCCTTTCTCCGTCTCCGCCTCCTGCGAGTTGGGCGAGCCGGTGCGGAGCTGGGGCATGCCAGAGAGGCTCGGGTTGCGCGAGAGCGGCGGCGGCGGTGCGCGGCCGTGCACGGGCTCAATGGTTTGCTCCGAGGCCTGCCAGAGCGGCATGAGGTCGGCCGAGTCGACGGCAACGCCTTTGGGGGCGGCGTAGCGCGGGAGGAAGCAGACGAGCGGGTACAGGTCCTCGTAGTACACGCCGGGCTCTCCGCGGAGCATGTGCTTGACCGCGACCGCGTACGCCTGCACGAGATTGATCATCGTCTTCTTCTCGATCTGCGCCTTGACGATGCGCTTCTGGGCCTCGTCGTCGGACGCGCCGGCGGGCGCGGGCTTGCTGTTGGTGTCACGGTCGTTGCTGACGTGGTTCCAGACGTTCTGCGCGAGCGTGCGCGAGTTGAGGTGGATGGTCGTCCAGATCTTGCGGCCCTCCGAGTAGCGCTCGTAGGCGGTCGACGTGCGGAAGGAGATGACGAGACCGAGGACGGTACCCAGGACGGAGACGAGGATGTTCGAGACACCCACGTCGAAATGACCCAATTTCTTCAAGCAGACCACCACTGTGTGCCACCGTCAGCGGTGTCCGGTGGGACAGGAGGGAGGCTGGACTCACTCGTGGCAACGAGGGTGAAGAAGGTTACCTCGGGCCAGATGTCGTTCAGGATGGTCGCGTTAATCTTGCGGAGGCTCCAGCCATGCTCGAACATCGAGTGCACCATGGTGGGCAGGTGGGCGTTTTGGGACGGAACAAAGAATGTCCGGGGTGAAGGGCCTGGCTTCCTCGCCTGGAGGACAAGGAGGGGAAGGAAGGAGAGTAGGTGAAACGCAGATGCCCGGTGCGCAGACTATAAGGCGCGGTGTGCGGTATACAGCACTGAGCAAAGCACGGAAACAAATGATCCTGGGATGATGTGGGTGGCGGAACACTAAGGAAGCGCTGTGCCAACCTTATATGGCAGGTGCCGGGCGCGCCTGTTGCCATGGCCTAGCCAATGAGCACCCTTGTTGTCTTGGGAGCCGAGTCCAGATCGTGTGACAAGAAAGTGGATGAAGTGGTTTGCCCCAGGGGGCAGCTGTACTTACAGCTTACAGATCTACAGCTGACAATGAGCATCATGATCTCGCTCTAATGCATGATTCGTGTGCTATGAATACAAGTGGTTATCACGCTCACTTGCATGGTTCCCTTCGACTGGCATGCACGGGCGGCGCACATCGCGTTGATCGGCCTCGTGTGCCAAGCCCGCACACAAAAGTGATCTCAAATCGATCACCTGTGAGGTGAAATAAAAGCTCACTTCGATTGCTTGAACAATAAGACAGGGCTCCTGCAAAGGCCATGACATCACGTCTAGTCACATTGACTCATACACTCACAGTAATCTGTAGTAGAGTCCTATATCTGTAACTCACTGTTTCCTGCGATGGAGGCAAGGAGGAAGGAAGAGATGAGCTCGCGCCATTCATGTGATGTCTTTTCCATGAGCCCTGTCTTACTTTCAGCAGCAACGAAACCTCTAGGCTCCGTTCACACACAACAAAGGTTGAAAAGTGATAGCACATTCCATAGAGTACACTACTTTTTCGTACACACACACAACACAAAACGAGCGAGGCAAGGGAGCGAGCAATGCAGAATAAACAAAGGAACGTGATGGGCGCGAGCGAGCTCGCACATCTAGGATGCAGCAACGAGTGTGGATGAGAGGCAGGCAGAGCAGAGCAGGCAGCGATAGAGCAGGTTGGGCAAGACTAGAGCGCGAGCGCGACGCCAGGGACGGAGACCATCGGCTCGTACGCAAACGCGGGCGCGAGCGGCGGGGTGCTCGTAGGCATCCACGCGACGGCGACCTGGCCGAGGTTTGGGAGCAGCACGGTGTCGGGCAGGGGCACGAGGCCGACGTCGACCGCCGCGGGCGCGAGGAAGAAGACATGGAGCAGTCCGTTCGCGCGACGGCGCACGCGGACGGGCGTCATGTGCACGACGTGCGCGCCGAGCCACGCCGCGATCTCCTTCATCGTATGGCTGTGCTCTGTCGCGGCGGGCGGTAGGCCCGAGACGAGGAGTGTGCGCTCCCCCATCGGCACCGTCGGGCGCGCCTCGGGCAGCGACGTGGGGATGGGCTTGGACGGCGCGGGCTTGCGCGCGAACGAGTCGAACGCGGCGCGGAGCGAGAACGACGAGAACGACACGGCGGACTTGCGCTTCGGCGGCGGCGAGTGTGGGGGCGGCGGCGGGGAGAGCGTGCTGCGGCCCTTGACGGGCGACGCGGGCGTGCACGCGAACGGGTCCTCGGTCAGAAACGAGGACGTGCTGGGCGAGTGGCGGAGGACGTGCGAGCCGCCGCTGGGTGTGCGGCGGGACTTTGTGCTCGGCGAGCGCTGGACCGGGAAGGCGACCTTGTTCTCACTCGTCTTGGAGACGACGGAGAGGCGGCGTGCGGTGCGCTCGAACAGGGACGGGCCGAGGCGGCTCGGCTTCTCCTTCGACGCCTTCTGCTCCTTGTGCGGCACCGGCAGCACGCCCAGCTCGCCCGCGGACATGGCCGAGGACGAGAGCGAGATGCGGCTGCTCGCGCCGAGCGACCAGCGGGCCTTGCGCTGCACGAACGGCAGGACCGGGGGCGCGAGCGTGTGCTCCGCCGCGGTCTCGTCGTCCGAGTCGCCGTCCCACCGGCTCTCGGAGAGCGAAGGCGACGACCACGTGAGCGCAGGCGTCGGGAGCGCACTGGACCCGCTCCCAGACCTGTTCCGGGTCGAGAGTGCGGGGGACAGGGGCGTGCTCGGCGGCGCCGGGAACGCGCCGAGGACCGAGTCGCGCAGGCCCGTGACCGTCGTGGCGGTGCTCGCGCGGTACTCGGGCACGCGGATCGGCGGCGGCCGCCGGCGCGAGGGCGAGGTCGTGGGCGAGCTTGGCGTGAACAGCGCGAGGATCGTCGCGAGCGACGACGGGCGCGGCGCGTCCTCGGCAGCGGGCAGGCGCGGGGCGACGAGTGCGGGCGTCGGCGTGATCGAACGCGGGTCCGTTGCGTCCGCGTCGGAGATTTGCAATTGGGCGAGCGTGTGCGATGTGCTCGCGAGGAGCCCGTCGGTCGAGATGCCCGCCTGCTCGAGCAGGGGCGCGTACAGCGCGTGGCGCCACTCCTGAGAGGCGGCACGCGACATTACGCGAGACCCGGGCCGCGACTGGGCCGGTGTCAATGGGACGGAAGGAGGCAGGAGCGGCGGTGCACAAGGGTCGGACTGCAGGGAAACAGATGAGCCGGGGGGACATTTCGTGTGCGGATAGGGCGACCGACCTGATGACGCAGCGCGTCGCGGTCGTGGCGGCGGACGGCTTCCTCTGCGGCCAGCTTGGAGCGGATAGCCTTCTCGCTGCGCCAGGCCTCGCGTGCGCGGCGGGGGCAGCCACGAACGGAGTCGCGCAGGTTCGGGCACGACGCCATCGCGCGGAGGATGCGCTCGTCCGCGTCAGGCGTGGGCACGTCATCCTCCATGTCCGTGTCGACGGCAGGGTCGTCGTAGAAGCCCATGAGCGGGCTGTCCCGGAGCGCGAGCGTGTCCGCGACCCAGCCGGACATGCGCGACACGCGCCACGTGCCGTCGTCGTGGCCGTCGAGCGACTCCTCCGGCCACTCGAGCGCGGACTGCTCGACCGCGTCCAGCTCCTCCACACTCGGCAGCTCAAAGTCCATGGCAGCAGTGACAGGCAACCGGCAGGGGGCGGGCAGTGGTAGTAAAGGCGGGGGCGGGGTCGGTGGGCGGGGGATGGGCGAGCGTGAAGCAGGCGGAGAGCGCCCGAACATTTGAACTGTGCAGCGAACGCGGTGTAGAGCCTGGTGCCGCTCCGGCTTCGATGTCACACGCCTAGCCCGGGCCCGCGTCGGGCGTCTCCCGCCACGACGCTCGGGCACCGTGTGAGCCCCTCGGCCGGGGCTTGTAACCCCCTTTTCGTTTCCTCGTCTGAGCGCGGCATCGTGGGCATGTACCGACGATCCTCACCACGCAGGGTCCTTGCAGGACTTGTCACAGCACTCCACCTGCATCATTAGGCTCGGGCCCGCGTTTGATGCCCAGGGGCATCAGCGAACACTGCATCAGCGCCCTCTTTCCCGCAACACAAGACACATTAGATTTCCACGCACTGCTCTCATCGTTCTTCTGCTCGCTGTCTCTGTCCGTGTCGGCCAGCCAGCTCCTGTTTTCGCACAAACATCTGTGCAGGCAGAACGGTTCAGCAGGGTTGCGCACTCCGTCATGGCATCAGCACGCGAGATCCCCCTCTCGCCCGGACCCCAGAAGAAGCGGCGTGGTGCTGCGCCGATGACATAACGCGCGCGCGCCGGCCAATCGGCGCGCGCCTGAGGATCACAACCACACCCGCCACGTTTTTCGCGTGCGCGCCTGCAGGCGTCCCGACGGGGCAGGTCCGCGACGCTGCGATCATCGATCATCCACGAGACAGCCTCCGCGGCGGCGGAGTAACTAGCCAGCCACCACAGAGGAAGGACGGACGGACGCTTTTCCCTCTGTGTCCGCCGTCGTTCTTTCCGCCACCATGACGGCGCGGCACTGCATCCCTTTTAGCCTCGCGGACCCCCTCGTGGGCGGACCTGGGCTAAACCAAAGACGGCCGCACTTCGCTCACACGCAGGCGATGGAGAGACTCGGCCTGCCCCCCTGCCGCACTCCGGGCTCGACGTGCTGCCCGAGCGCGCTCCTGCAGCATGAGAGAACTGCAAGCCTTGTGTCCTGAACTTTGTGCTCTGGCTGTCCGCACGGCGGGTGCCCCTCCGAGAGCCTCAGCTTCTGCGCCTGCTCTGGATGATGTGCTTTTCTGACATGTTCTGCTTTCTCTGTCCCGGCGTTGGCTCGGACCGCCCATGCATACTTTTGCGTTCACTCACCCATGTTCTCACGCTCATAGTCGTGGGTGGACGATCAGGACGGCGCGACACATACGTAACCTCATGCTTCCAATCTGCATCTCTTCCCGCCATCATGTCATCCCGGCTTGATCGATGACATGTCGTAAGCAGTACGTGCTTGTCGGCCTCTTCGTCTTCTGTCGGCGTTGGCTCCGAGCGCTGGTAGGCGTGAACTGCACGCTATCGCTCGGCGTCCAGCCTATTCTCAACATAAGCACGCAGTGTTCGGTGTCCCCGGCGAACACATATGCGCCCCTCGCACGCTCACCTCGTTCTCCGGATACGCACCGCCCGCATGGCGCATGCTCCCAACTGATGTGGTCCTGTTCTGCAGTCAGCAGCTTTCATCGCAGGTGTTGCTCGATGCACGGAGATCCGCTCACATAGCGTATGCTCCTAACTGGAGTGGTCGCGGTCTGCTGTCAAAGCATCTGCACTCCCAGGTCCTGTCTCGCTGCACACGGTCGCCATACCGCGCCGATACCCGCGCGAGCCGGTCTGCAGAGCGATGGTGCGAGCGGCGATCGGATTTCCGTGCACGTGAGCTGAGTCTACGATGCACTCACACCCGTTTCTCATCCTCTCCCGGCGGCGCGCACGCAGACCCTGGGCGGGCACCCGCTCGGAGGATGCGTGCGCCCGCGCGCTCTCACGCTGATCTGCATGCAAATCGCACCGCCCTCACCGGAGAGCGATCCCCCGGCGGGTGCCGAACAGCGCCAGTCCCGCCGCTGTCAGCTACTGCAGCAGTAGCACGCCACGCCGTGCTCATTGTATATGGGTTGCTTGTGGTGTGGCTCGCGCTATCGCGTTGGCACGTCGGGAGGCCAGTGCTTGTTCAGCTGTCCGAGTCGGCAGCATCAGCACGGCATCTGATAAAACTATCTCCTGGCAGGTTTCTGGTTCCTCATCTGGAGCATGTGTACTCACGAGTCACTTGCGTGTATGCGCACGATACGGTGTGCCTTCCGATGCCAGTGTTGGTATTCAGGATATGAGGGTATGGTCGGCGTGTTCATGAGCTAAACTCAGGGCGGTAGTCACATTCAACCATGCCGTCAATGTCTGAAATGTACATGCTCTGCCGCTTTCAGTTTGAAATGTTCTCTCGAGCTGTACTGTAGATACGCCTTCAATGACTAGCTGCATATCCGCTTCGACGAGAGAGAGAGGCGCCCCTTATGCGTGAGGCTGTGCATACAGCCAATACCGATAAGCAGTAAACAAGCGCCTCCCTCTCTCTTTCCCTCTCCTTCCTCGTCGACTGCAGACATCACGTCCTATCACGTTTTCATGTCAGACTCGATACTGGAGCTGTGCGATCCTGACTCGATAGAAGCACCGAACAACGGGCCCGGTCTCGGTGACGAACTCGAACAGAGTGCGCTGAATCGGTTGGAGCGTGAGCTCGAGAATCAGATAGAAGACTCCGATGGCTCGGACACCTCGGAGAACTTGCACAGCTCAGAGGGCTCGGATAAATTGGAGAATCCAGGAGATACAGAGGATCCGGACAGTCCGAACGGTTCGGACGACTCAGAGGGCTCGAAGGGCTCGGATGGCTCGGATGGCTCGGATGGCTCGGATGGCTCAGAGGGTTTGGACGAATCGGACGACCCAGACGACTCAAACGTCCCGAACGTCCCACAGGGCTCAGATGGCTCAGATGTCTCGGACGACTCGGACGATTCGGATGAACCAGACGGCCCAGACGGCCCACAGGTCTCGGACAGCTCACAGGGCTCGGACGGCTCAGGAGAAGATACGCAGTCAGACGACACAGAGCAGCAGCCGCTGCTTGAGGTGATTCGCGACTTTAGGTCTTGTCAAGCTAGCTCGCCAACATACGGCGCCGCTTGCAGTCGTTTGACTGGGAGGCTCTGGGAGTTTTGGCAGGAGAGCGAAAACCTGTTGGCGCTGCAGGCATGCGTCGAAGTGGAGGCGATGATAGTCGATGCGCATCCTGTTGGCGACCCGGAGCGAGCCGATCTGTGTGTCAACTTGGCAGTTTCTCTCCTGGAGCTGCATGAGCAGACTCGTGATGGTGTGCCACTTACTCGATCCATCGAGTATCAGCAGGAAGCGTTGGATCTTTACACTCTTGACCATCCCAAGAGAGCGAATCTCTGCGAAAGCCTTGGACGTACGCTCGGCTCACTATACCAGCAAACGGGCGATATTATCCTTGTCAACAAAGCTATCGTATTCGAGCGCGAGGGATTAAACCTTCGCCCAATCGGTCATCCAGACCGAGGCACGTCATGCACAAACCTTGCAGTATCACTCAAGACGTGCTATGATCACAATGGAGACCTTTCACTTCTGAACGAAGCGATCTTACTGCAGCAAGAAGCACTGGATATCTGCCTGCCTGACTCTCCGGACCGACCTGTTCAATGTGCCAACCTTGCAGTCTCACTCGAGTTAGTTTACAGTCAAACAGGCGATGATGCGCTGTTGAATAGAGCGATTGCTCTTGAGCAGGAAGGGCTAGAGCTTTGTCCCATCGGCCATCCAAAACGATCTATGATGTGCGGCAACCTTGCGGGTTCGCTCAGAGCGAAGTACGACCAAACAGGTGACGCCAAACTCTTGCACAAGGCCATCAGTCTTGATCGAGAAGCGCTCGAACTTCGTCCAGCGGGCCATGAAGACCGAAGCATATCGTGTATAAACCTTGCCACTGCGCTCAGTACATTGTATGATCAGATAAGAGATACTGCGCTATTAGAGGAGGCTATCACACTCGAGGAGGAAGCGCTCGAGCTTCGTCCCGCTGGACATCCAAACCGAGATGCCGCATGTGGAAACTTGGCAAGCTTGCTCTGGAATCGCTACACGCATATGGGTGATACTACGTTGCTCAACCGGGCAATCACACTGGAACAGGAAGCGCTACAGCTTCGCCCCATCGGTCATCCGGAGCGGTCTTTGTCGTGTGCTAACCTCTCAGCGTTCCTGTCGGCGCGTCACAGTCAAGCAGGCGACATCGCAGTTCTTGATAACGCGATCATGCTTGGGCGAGACGCACTGAGACTTCGTCCCAACGGCCACCCCGGACGAGCTACTTCATGTACCAGCCTTGCCCATCTGCTCCAACGTCATCACAGCCTCAAGCACGACAGTGTGCTCTTGGACGAGGCTATTGCACTTGACCAGGAAGCGTTTGAACTTCGTCCTCCCGGTCACCCAGACCGAGCTGCGTCGTGTGAGAACCTAGCAAGCATATTTATGACTCGCTTCGACGATACACAAGAAGCTGCATTGCGAGACAGGGCGATGAAACTTCAGCAGGAAGCGCTAGATCTCCGCCCAATCGGATATCCAGACCGAGCTCGATCGTGTGGAAACCTTGCGGTCATGTTCAGCACACTGTACACGCAAACACATGATATGTCAATGCTGAATAAAGCTATACAGCTGCGCCAGGAAGCACTAAATACCCTCTCACCACATCATCCCGAACGCTGGAGGCATTTGAGGCAAATGGCTGAACTGACACAGCGTATAATGGACCCACCCGACTGGGATGTCATCCTTGATTACCTTCACGAAGCTTTCAACTCTGGCTTATACGATGATGTCAACGCCTTTTTACATTTATCAGTGCCGACCCTTGTTGATATTGATCCCGATGATTTGTCACACCCGCAACAGCAAACCCTGCTCGATATCCATGATACCGCCCTCAGCGTCGTGACTCTGGCTGTAGGCTTCTCTCTTGATACCTCGGCTCAGCTCCGGGATACGCTCAGTGGAAGCGCCTTGGGTCCAGCTGCATTCAAGGTTGCGAATCATTTGGATGTGCTGCCTGTCGGATTGCAGCTGCTTGAACGTGCCAGAGGTGTTATATGGTCAGAAGTACTCCACATGCGAGATCCTCAGCTCGATAATGTCCCACTTGAGCTTGCTCAGAAGATAAAGGGACTCCTCAACAACCCTACAGGCACTCCTGACCACGCAAAAATGGTTAGCAGGGACAATTCGTGGACATCATCACTCTCAGATCAGAACAGACTCTATGAAGAGCGATGGCAGCTGCAGCGGACTATTGCCCAGGTTCGCTCACTGACTGGCATGGGCGACTTCATGCGTGGCCCAGACATCGAGACGCTGCTTGGTGTAGCCGCTTGCAACCCTGTGGTCGTGCTGATTGCAGACGAAGACGAGTGCTATGCGGTCCTCATGAGGGATGGCGAGACGCCTCTGGAGTGCATCACCTTTCCAGATATGAACAAAGAGAAGCTTCATGCGTACACACTCCAGGGGTGGACTCCTCAGAATCGCGGCGCGGAAATGCGAGGCATGTACATTTCCAAGGCAACATCATACGATCCTCTCGCCAAGCTGTGGCGGATCGTCGTCAAACCCATCCTAGACGCTCTGGGTCTTTCAGTAAGTGCCTCTTGATTGTAGCATGGGATCTCAGGTTTGACCGTAGAACACAGAAGGCGCAAGGTCGCGCTCGACCTAGGATTCACTGGTGTCCAACTGGCACATTCACGCTTGTTCCACTTCACGCAGCCGGAGTCTACCAAGGTCCAAATCAAGAGTGTTGCTCGGACTACGTCGTATCATCATACACACCAACGCTGACCGTACTTATCGAAGCTCGAAAGAGTCAAGTAGAGCTGGTGCCGCAACAGATCAAGCTCTTGGCGATTGCCGCCGAGCGGGCTGCAGAGCCTGGGCTGCCTCCTCTGCACTTTGCAGTATCTGAGGTCCAGGATGTGATCGAGATCGTCACGCAAACTGGAGCGTCCGGCGGAATGTATGAGACAGGTGACGTTCTGACAGAGATCCAGTCTTCCCACATCGTCCATCTCGCTTGCCACGGCATCCAGCAGCACAGGGAACCACACAGGAGCCGGTTTTGCCTCAACACCGGCAGCCTGAGCGTGTCGGAGCTGATGGCGCTCGACCTGAAGGGCGCGTTCTTCGCCTTTCTCAGCGCATGTGAGACAGCCAAGGGCGACCGGGAGCATGCTGACGAGGCCGTTCACCTTGCGGCGGCAATGCTGTTCGCCGGATTTAAGAGCGTCGTGGCCACTATGTGGTAAGATCTCTTGCAAAGAAGCCATGCAAGGCCGTGGGCTAATCAAGAGCACAGGACAATGAATGACGAGGATGGTCCATTCGTCGCCAAGAAGTTCTACCAGCGTCTGTTCGAAGGCGATAAGATTGATGTCGACTCGGTGGCGTATGCGCTCGACGACGCGGTGGGTTCCCTGCGAGCCAAGGGAGCGCGGCCGGAGCAGTGGGCGACATTCATCCACATGGGCGCGTAGGGCAAAGGATGGGGGATGAATGTATTTGGCATAAACGCATCTTTGGCATCTGATTCTGTTAGTTTCCCATGTACTCATACATACCGATGGTATTAAGAGTGCCGAGCGTGGCGACGTCGGCAGTGGGTGGTGGGCAGAAGTCAAGAGCAGCTTCGTGACTGCGTGGAAGAGAAAGGCGCGAAACACAGGCTCCGTCTGCTGCACTAGCCGCCGACACGTCGTTCGCGAGCCACATGAGCGCATAGGGCAACGAAGTCGAACGGTGGAGGTGGACAAGGACAAGAGCGAATCCAAGTCACGCGTTGTACAGCGACCCCCTGCTACTTACCCTGCTTATCCACGCTGATCCCTGCATATTGTAAGCAGAAATGCAATTGATTTGCAGAGTGCACATTACGATAAGAGTAAGGCAGTACGTCATTCTGTTTCTTTTCCGATGCACCGTGAGACAGAACGACCGGACGCGAGGCGACCGCGACGCGTAAGGGAAAGAAACGGCATGAGCACGAACGACACTAAACAGCGTCAAGCGACGATAGCAAGAGTGCGAGCGCGCCGACGTCGACAGTGGGCGGTGGGCAGAAAACAAGAGCAGCTCCGAGGAAGAGAAGAAAGACGCAGAGCACAGCCACCCCGACACCTCTTCTCCGTCCGCTGCCCGACGCGCCGACATGTCGTTCGCGAGCCGTCTGGGAACAAGCCTGAGCTCCAGCTCAGCTATACGTGCTACTGCGCTCAGCACCCCGCGGAGCCGTGGTGCACACGCCTCAGCAACCGGTACGTTGACGTATAGGCGTGACGGGCGCGGTGACGGTGCTGACGGGTCACCCGTCCACCAGCATACGCGCAGACGA
Source organism: Limonomyces culmigenus (assembly GCA_002233555.1). Lineage (NCBI taxonomy): Eukaryota > Fungi > Basidiomycota > Agaricomycetes > Corticiales > Corticiaceae > Limonomyces > Limonomyces culmigenus. The sequence goes on along the minus strand of LCTX01000065.1, from coordinate 50,834 downwards.
ACCTACGCCTGAAGCCGCAGACCTCGGCGCCGAAGCTACGCGCACAAAGTGCGCCCCAACTCCGCCCTCAAGGCCGCGCACCCGCGCTCGCGCCCAAAGCCAAGGCCGCCGCTGCCGCCGCTGTGGCCGCCACGCCGGCGCGGGTCGTCCCGACGGGTCCGCTCTCGCCCGAGGCGCGCGCGACCGCGTTCGCGGCGCGGCTCGCCCATGTCGACGCGCACATCGGGTTGAAGCCGGCGACGCGCGACGGCGTCCAGGTCCGGAACACGGCGTGGAGCGGGCTGCTCGACCTCGCGCAGAGCCGCGAGGACGTCGCGAAGGTCGTCGAGCTCATGCCGCGCTGGGCCGCGATGAAGCGCGCGTACACGCCCGCGACTGTGCAGCACCTCATCGGTACGGAATGGCGCTCGGCGAATCGTCCCGTGGCTGACGCACACCCAGAGCGCACGTACGAGCTCCGGTGCCCCGACCTCGCGTTCCGCGTGTTCCTCGACCCGCAGAAGTACGGCATGCCCGTGCCGTCGTTGACCGCGGGCGCCGCGCTCGTCGCGTCCGCCGTGCGGCGCACGCCCGCCCCGGACGCGGGCACGCTCGCGCAGATCACCGCGCTCGGCGGCGTGATGGCGCTGCAGGGCCACCCGCCGTTCTCGTCCGCGCTCGCGCCGTGCGCGGCGCTCCTCCGCGCGCTTCTCGACCCGCGCATGCAGAGTCGCGCGTCCCAGGACGTCGCGCGCGCGCTCCTCCCGCAGCTCCGCGCGCTCGTCGCGCAGCGCAAGCCGCTCGCGCCCGAGGCGCTCGCGGCCGCGGGCCCCGCGCGCCGCTGGGCACTCACGTCTGGCCTCCGCGCGGTGCAGAGCTGGATGGCGAAGAACGGCGAGTCGGCGCGCTGGCTCTGGACGTTCCGCAGCCAGAGCGGGCTCGCTGCCGAGGGCGAGACCGCGCCGAATCACAAGGTCAGCCAGACGACGGCGAGTCGGGCCAATGCGGTTGGCCTCATACGGGACGTCGCCCACCGGAAGGGGCTCCGGGTCTCTGTCTAGATGCTATCTTCTACTCTTATCGTAATGTGCACCCTGCAAACCACTGCCATTTTGTGAAGAGCACGCGAAAGAAGGCGCGAGCGGAAGTGGCCCTTGCGGTACTTGACTCGATGATCCAAGCGCAGCCATACGCTGTGGGCTGCCCAGCGGTGTCGAATCTGTCGATGTCGATGCTGCGCCCTTTGTCAATCACTCGGCCGCAGCAAGTCGTGTGACCGACCAAATAGGAAGTTACGGTGAACAAACGCGTCCGACGGCCTGCCGCTGTCGACGTCGGCGGTGCGCAGTTGTGAATGGCGGCGCGCTGCGGAGGTGGAGGATGCATCCGTGCGCAGGGTGCGTCGGCACCACATCCCGCGGGGTTTCTCAAGCCAATGTGACGGGTGTTCGATGATAAGGGCGTACACTCTCCAGCTGTAGATCTTCTCTTGTTCTTACGACCCCACCCGCTAGTGTTGCGGTTCCGGAGTTCCAACCCAACCTACTGGAAATCTCCGAGGCGCGGGGAGACGCTGGTAGACTCTGAGGGAATGGTCTGGAATACGTTGATCGTGCGCAACGAATAGATGTCTGAGCCGCTCTGCATCGTCGTCTCCGTGCACGAGCAGACTGAACTGAGTAAGAATGCAGATCCGGACGTCGTCCAGGCGGAGCACGAGCGCGTGGTAGTCGCCATAGGGCTTGATCACGTGGCCGATGAAGCCATTTCGTAAGGGAGCGAGCAGCACTGTTGCGACTACGTAGATAAGTGTTGGAGAGGTGTTCCACTCCGACTGGATACTGGTGTTGCGCGCGAGAAGAGATGCTGGTGTTGGTGGCGAATCTTGTTCCACGGCTCGAGGTTGTAGGCCACGATGGCTGTTTCATGATCACCGCGAGCCCGCCTGAAACGTGAGAGATCATGGGCTGCACGCTCCCGTCCGCAGACGACAGCGAGAGCGCATCGGGGGTTTCGCTCACTTGTGCATAGCTCTGGGGGTTTGCTGTCTGTGGCGGGGTGATTGCCTCCAGTCCGCAGCTGCGGCCTGCGTACGCGTGCACACGACTTCGCCTGCTCGTGTGCAGTTGGGGATGGCGACCAGTCCAGCCGTTTCAGAGACGATCTTATAGACGAGTTCAGCCGTTTCGGAGACATTATCATAGGTGACTTTGTGTGTCAGGGTGGAGAGCAAGGGCCCGAAACCCGTCCTCGTCGGTACCTCGGACGGAAACCCGAGTTTCGGCCACGCTTGCCCCGAGGCCGTTTGTGCGAGTCGCCAGAGAGACGCAGCACCATGGCCAAGCGTCCGCAATATCACGGACGGCCGAGGGGGCCTGATCGGATCACCATTTGGATGATGGCCGCACAAGCACAGACCCGTATTTATCAGCACGTTCGGGACTTGGGGCGACGTCCGCGCGTGCTGTGCACCGCCCCCGCCTGCCTGCTGCCTCTCTCCGACGCTGAGCGTCTTCGCCATGGCCCAGGCTGCCCCCGCCCGCCGACCCAAGTCCTCGTCGGGCAACGCCTCGAGCTCCGCGCAGCCGCCGTTCGTGGTCCCGCCGCCGCGCCGGAGCAGCGCCGAGCGCGTCGACGGGCTGGACACGATCGCGCGCGGCTACCAGCGCCGGCCGCCGTCGATCGCCGCGCCCCGGCCGTTCCTCGTCCAGCCCGGCGTCGGCGCGCTGCCGATCCGCCCACCCACCGTGCGCACGCAGCACCCGTTCGTCAAGCGCAGCCTCGCCGCGCTGAACCCCGCGCCCCCGCCCGAGTCGCCCGACGACGATAACGTGCTCTACTCGCTCACCGGCGCGAGCACCCTCCCACGCCACGTGCGCGCCCCGTCGGCCTCGGACATGCCGCGCGATCCCTCGCCGTTCATGCCGCGCATCCCGACCGCCTCGACGTCCCGCGCCCCGATCCCCGCCGCGTCCAAGCCGCGCGGGATCCACCGCGCGCACGCCCCGCACCCGCTCGAGTCCTCCGTCTTCTGGACCGCGCCCGCGGCGCTCTCGCCCGACCCGCGGCCGTCGCCGCCGCTGCGCTCGCCGCCGGACAGCGCGAGCACTGTGCGCCCGCTCCCGAGCGTGCCCGGCCCCGTCCGCCCGCCCGAGCGCACGTCCAGCCGCCACTCGCCGGTCGTGTTCGGCGCGCTGGACTGGGTCGGCACACCGCCCGCGCCTCTGCCCACACCGGCGCCTGTCCGCGACCGGCTCGACTCGCCCCGCCCGCCCGCGCCGGCGCGCTCGCACTCGGTCCCCGCTTCGCCCGCGGAGCCGTCGCCGCCGCGCGCGGCGTACGAGCGCCGGCCGTCCGCCGAAGGCGCGCGTGCGCCACCGGCTCGCGGCGAGCCGTCGACCGAACGCCGGCCGTCCGCGGAAGGCTCGCGTGCCCGCGAGCTCTCGCCTTTTCACACTGCCGGAGTCGCGGCCCCATCGCGGGACGACCGCTGGCCCACCGCGGGCCCGCCACCACGTGCGGGCGAGTCATCGACGGAACGCCGAGCGCCCGACCGGCCCTCTCGCGACGAGCGCGCCGCACCGACGGGCCGTGTGCCGCCCACGCCACCCGCGCGCGAGGTCTCGCCGTTCCACACTGCGGGGCGCGCGCGGGAGCGGCCGTCTGCAGGCGAGCCGTCGAGTCGCCGGCCATCCGCAGAGGGCTCGTCGTCCACCGTGCCGCGCGGGGGCTCGCCTCTCCACCCAGCCTCCTTAGAGAGCCCGTCCACCGCGCGTCCGGAGGGCGAGCGCCGGCCTGCCGCCGCCCCGCTCCCGCCGCCGGCCCGCTCCCGCCGGCCCGCGCACCCGCCCGCGCTCGCGGTGATCCCGCCGAGCCCGGGCGTGCTCCAGTCGTTCGCCGCCGCCGGGCAGGGCACGCCGCCCGCGCCGACGGAGCCCGAGCCGCGGACGACGTCGCCGACGACGCTGCGCCTCCGCCGGCGCGGGCTCAACCTCGCGGGGCTCGTCGGGCCCGGCTCGCGCTCGCCGTCGCCCATCGCGTCGCGCTTGCCGTCCCCACCTGCGTCGCGCTCGCCTTCACCCGCGCGCAAAGTGCCACCGCCGCTCGACCTCCCGGGCCCGCCGAGCCCGCCGCGCGTCGACGCCCCGCTCTTCTCCTCGCTGCAGGAGCGCCGGCCGTCGGACCCGGGCCCGGGCCCCGCGACCGCGCGCGCCGCCGCGCCGCGCAAGGCGTCCCTCCCCGACACGGACAGCAGCGACGACGAGCTGCTGCGGTCCGAGTTCCACTTCTATCCGCCCGCGGGTGGTGAAGAGAGCGGGGGCGGCGAGGACGACGCGGAGGTGGCGTACGCGCCGAGCTGGCCGCTGCCGAGCCGCAGGCACGACGTCTGGCCCGACGCGAGCGCAGTCGTGCTCCTCCGCGTCGAGCGCAAGGCCGCGCGCGACGAGGACGAGCGCTGGGTCGAGGTCGGGACGGCGGACGTGATCGGCGCGCTGCGCGATCTTCGCGCGGCGCCGCTGCCGCTCAAGTGGTGGAAGTGATGTGATACCCATGTGTGTTTGCTTGTTTGTGTTCTTCCTTGTTTTATGGTGCTGTGTGTACACTGTTTCTACTACTACGTCTGTACATCATCTATTCTTTCACTACACAACCCCTTTGCTTCGTGAGAGGGGCACGAGCTCGAGCGTCCGCACAGACGCGGGCACAGCGGACATCCAGACACCAACGCCGAGGAACTCTGGATGCACGTACAGCCGCTCCAGGCGCGGCAGCTCCTTCAAGCGCGTGAGCGCACCCGTATGGCTGTGCCCGCACACGCCGTCGATGCCAAGCAGGAGCGTGAGCGTCTCGAGTGCCGGGCATTGCACGAGCGCGTCCCCCAGCGCATCCAGCTCGACGCCCTCGCCGCCCGCGAGGCCCGGCCACGCCCAGAGCGCGAACCGCGCCAGCGCAGGCGCGCAGCCCAGCACCTGCGCGAGCACGGGCGCAGAGAGGTGGCAGTGCACGAGCGCGAGCGTGCGGACGCTCGAGCGCGGGAGCGGGAGCGGGTGCGCGGTACTACCGAGCACGCCCTCGATCCGCAGGTCGGCGAGCGACGGCAAAGCGAGGAGGTAAGCGAGCACGGCCAGGTCGAAGGACGGCCAGGAGGGCTGCCGCGAGCGCCGCTTGAGCTTGTCGCCGGCGATGCGGAGCTGGAAGGCGCGGACGCGGGGGAGCGCGTGGGGCGGGGTGCTGAGGCAGAAGAGGGTGGCGTCGGACGGGCGGAGGAGGGCGTTGATGGTGTGCAGGTTTGGGCAGAGGTGGGCGAGGAGCGCGGCGGCGGCGCCTGGGGAGCGCTGGAGCAGGCCGTCGCGGAGAGTTTCCTCAGCGTTCATGGCTTCCAGGGTCTGCTTGTCGATCTCGATTGGGAGCGCATCCTCCCGGCCGTCGAAGCAGGCGTGCTCGGCGTGCCGGCGCAACGCGGGGCGCGCCAGGAGGGTGGGGAGCGTCCGGAGTGTGACGCGATTGTACAGTATGGGGGTGGCAAGTGTGTTGAAGGCTCGGTTCACCAGCGCCGACGCGCACAGGTCGCGGCCGGCATGGGGGTTGACGTCCAGCGCCTCGAAAACGAGGATCCACAGCTCGGGGCACAGTAGGGACGTCATCACTTGCGTGGGTATCTGGTGTGCAGGGATGCGCTCTTCTCGTAGGACGGCCTGATCGCCTGGCCTTATACGGCGCCGGGCCATTCACGAGCAATGTGCTTGTACTGCTGCACTGCATCCGCGACACGGACAAGGCGGGCAGCGCCGCGCCGCGCCTTGTTACCACCGCCCGCTCGCATTGATTGTTCGGGCCATGGCGGTGGGGTGCGGCAGTGAGGCTGGAAAGGTAGAGACGGCGGGGGTAGACAGAGACAAGAGGCATGGCGGGCCGGCGATCATCATACAGCGGGAGGGTCGGAACTCGGGGTCCCTTCCCCTCATCTCTCCTGTAAGGTAAGTTACCTGTGCACGAGACGCGACGGGATGAATTTCGCGTGTTTCAGCGCGCGCCTGGAGGAAACGAGATGGTAGAAATGGGTCATGAACCACCACGATCAAATGATCGAACTTCAAGCTGAACCCCAACCATGACACTTCCGAGCTAAGACTTCACCGAACTTCACGCACCCGTCGATGAACTTCTCTTCGTCATTGAGACAACGCCAGATTCGAGCCTCATGGTAAACCTCATCACCTACGGAAACCAAACTTCCTAGTTGGTCGGTGACACGACTTGCTGCGGTCGGGCGGGGTGAGTGACGCAGGGCGCAGGGCAGCCCACAGCGTATAGCTGCCTTTAGAGGATACCGGATTACATTATCACAAACGGCATGTCATACATAAACATATATCACTATAAAGACGGGGCTGAGCAGCGGCGGACGCGAAGACGAAAAGAGCGTGACGGGACAGAAAGGAGCGAAGTCTGCGTGATCCAGCGCAGGCCTCGCTCAGCTGGGCTTTACGCGGTACATGACCGCTGCGGTGGCCAAGCCGAGGACCACGGCACTGAGAGCGGATGTATACGGAGGCAGATGCTGTGGACGGGGTCAGCATCAAGAACCAAGAAGTTACCCACGCGAAGACCGACCATATCGTTTGACGATCGCGATGGCTTGGTCCCCGCGGCCGTCTTGGACCGTATCGCTTCTGCGTCCAAGCTGGCCTTGGGCGTCAACGGGTACTGGCCGAGCTTGGCGTCACCCTGCCATGTCTCGGGCTTCGAGTCGGGCTCCAGGCCATCCAAATCCTCGACGTCCTCATCCAACGCCGTGGTCGTGACGTTGTGCATTGACCACGGCATCTTCATCGATCGAGGAGAGCTAGTGAAGCTGGTGGCGAACGAGCTCGCCAAGGACGCGCCCTCCGAATCAGACGAGCTTGTTTCCAGCGCCGGATGTTCGTCGACGGCCGAGGAGCTCGTCTCACTTCCCCGGCTGAGGGACCGGCTTCTGCTACTGCGCCGACGACGAGCACGTCCCGGATGAGAGGCATCACCGTTCGGGCTCCGTGGGCTCTGTGGGCTAGGCGGAGTGATAAGCCCATTGCTGGTGGACTCGCCCGCAGTGCGGACGCCAGCACCGAGCCGAGCGAGACTATCGATGCGGTCCAGTCCAGCGTCCACGCGAGAGACGACGTTCTGGACGGTCGTCTCAAGTGCGCCCGTGCGGCGCTCCCACTCTTCGGTCGCGCGACGTAGACGCTCGCGCTCCGTCACCCACTCCTCGTGCACATTCGACCACTGGCCGTCCACGTGCTTCTTCCACTCGTTCACCATCTCCGTCACGCGCTCGGGTCCCTCTGATGCAGCGACAGGGGCAGGTGCCGCCTTGATCTCCTCGACGTCGGCGACGGTCTGCTGGACGGTGACCTCGGTGATTTCCACGCGACCCTCGAGGGCAGCGACCTTCTCCTGCAGGGCGGAGATGGTGCTTTGGGCACTCTCAAATAAACTGTCGAGTGCGGCGAGACGCTGGGCAAGTTCTTCTGAGATGGGAGGCGGAGAAGAGGACCGGTCGGAGAGCGAGACATCCGAAAACTGGCTTGCGTCGGAGCGGTCACCAGGACTCGTGAATGTGGAGTCTTGCTCGCTACCGTTCATGCCCAAGCTGCCCGGCTCGGGGGTACGTGGCCGGGGAGCCCGGTGCTGCGTCTCCTCTTCCTCGCTAGCTGCTTGGACCGCCTCCTCGTCCTCCTCTTCCACCTGTTCGAGCTCATACGGGACCGCCGTGCCGACACTCCGTGTGTCGTCATCGTCGCTCTCGCCGTCGAACGCACTGGTTTCCTCCTCCTGGAGGTCGAACATCTGCGAGAGGGAGCCAGTGTGAGAGATAGTCGGCGCGCGCACAGACATCGTCTCGCGGAGGTCCGCCATCTCCCGCTTGATGGCATCGTGTTCGGCGAGGACACCCTCAAGTGCGCGGACCTTGTCGGCGTGGCCCGCCAGCGAGCTCTGTGTTTCCCGGAGCTGTTCCTGCAGCTCTCCCAGAACCGCAGCAGCAGCAGCACTGCCTGATTCTGAGCCACCCGAGGTAGCACCCGCGTCTGACGACGGTGGCTGAGGTGGCCGCACCGCTGGTAGTTGGGTAGGGTACGGCGGCAGTCCTACGGGCTAGAACAGCTCGGTCAGTATTCTAAATCCTCTCGTCATGGCCACGAGGAGCCTGACCAAGCTGCCACCGAGCGTGTCGTGGATCTCGCCCATCGCATTCGTCAGACCATGCAGCTCCGCGCCGGTCTCACGACTTTTTTGAAGCTCGCCCTGCAAGCGGGAAATGATGTGGTCAAAGGTGAGTCCGGACTTTCCGGGCGGGCGAAGGGAGCCCATGCCGCCGAGGCTGGATTGGTGTTGCTGTTGGAGGCTCGGTCGTCGAGGACCGTTTGTGTTTCCAGGTCCTCCGAAGTTGAAGCCGTGACCAGACATTGGACCCATCGAGCCGGATGCATCTGCGCGGTCTGCAGCGGCTACGTCGGCCTCGTTGAATATACACATGACCCGAGCAGCCACCTTATGGTGCACCACAGTCCTGTTATCCTCTCCGACGATGTCTATGCCGAATTCCTAAGGCTTTCATTAGCCAATCCGTGGAGTTGGCATATAGATGGAGGGGTCGAAGTGGCCGATAACATAGTGGAGCGAGAGAACAGATGGGGGAAGGGTGATGATGAATGCACATACAACAACGTCATCGCTCTTGAGCTCAAAGGGTTCAGACTCTCTCCCCTCGGGGCTGAGTCGTTCGCCATTGATGAAGGTCCCGTTGGAGCTCTTGACGTCTTTTATATAGATCTGAGAAAAGCATGCGTGTAAGCAGCGGTTATGAATGTGGACAGGGAAAGGCAAAACAAAACAGTCGGAGACGACTATTGCCGTAGCCGGTGACGTAGCGGCTCTGACAGCGTACCAGCCCAAGGTACACTTTTCATTCACGGGCTTCCATCGAGCAACATCCAGGCGGTTTATGAAGACCGAGAATGTCTCCCTCGAGGAGTGGAATGGCCCAAACTCGAACTAGAAGATTTCCACACCTTTGCGCTTTCCTCCCAGACTTCGGCATGCTGTCGAGAGAGCACCTTCGAGTCGAAGAAGCCGTTCCGCTCTGCAGGCACCATCTTCGCATTTGGCATCATCCGACCGATCTTGACCCGCTGTCCGACGGGGAGAGCAATGTGCTTGGGCGTGAATGTGTCGTTGAGCGGGTACAGGTACAGCGCAGGCCACATCCCGCTAGGGAGCACAAAGAGGCCGGACATGGCGGACAGAGTCGTCGAGGACGAAGACGATGATCCCCACGTCAGACTCGGTGACGCAGAGGCAGACGTCCGGAGAAGCAAACGAGAGGGAGGGGTGTGATCAAGGTGGAATGGTGCACTGCCACTTCTCGTCACTCCCGGATCCGGTCACGCGGACCAACTGACTGTCAGTGTCACCTCATCTCATCATCTTCAATCGATGTCCCGCATCTATGATCATTATAGTAGCTCTAAAAAGACAGCAGAGTAGACGGTCAAGTCCCGCTCAGACTTGATCCAACTTTTGCCCTTCGACCTCCCGCTCGTGGTTCGGACTGCCCGAACGCGAACCTGTTTCGCGTCCGTGGAAAGGGTCGAGCCCAGGAGGCCGCATCTCCAACGTGACCAGTGGCACAGGCGTGCCTGTTTCGGCACCGGGGCGTGCTGAAACTGACGCATGCATGTTCAAGAGCACATGCGAGCACATGACGCATGAGAGCGCCTCGGAGAAAACGACAGGGAGGTCGATCACATATGTCGATCCAAACGCCCATACGAGCAGATTTGTGAGATATGCACCGAACAGCCTGTCTCGGACGTGTCAGGAGGTAGAGTGAGACATGGGAGATGGAGCGACACGCACACAAAAAAGTACACGACAGAGTCGCGGATAAGGATGTCGATGAGGTGACGTGCGTGCACGAATCGGATGGGAGTACCGCCCCTCGCCAGGACGCGGCTCACCGCAAGTGCGAGTAGGAAGACTTCGAAGACCAGGACGGGTATCCATACTGTCCAGTAGTTCGCGGGGACGCCGTGCGGTACGCAGAATGGCATTCCAGGGATGTCATGACTACGCGGATGGATTTGCTGGAGCGCCTTCACGTGAATCGCAAAGGAAGCGCTGAATGAGGCCACAAAGGAAACGATGAGGATGCCGAGGAGCCGCTTGTCGAGGTCATAGAGAGCGAATATACGGAGTTGTAGCGTGACTACGGCATGGGTCAGAAGGTTTGGAGACGTTGTGCGGAGACCACGCACCTTGGGTAACCCCGATGGATATCAGACCACATGCGACCTGCCATTGGTACAGTTTATGACAACTGATACGGCGGTAAGGAAGGGCGGCAGCATACACCAGACCAAGGGTGCTCACAACTACGCCGCTGAGGGTGAGTATCTCACTTGCATTCAGGTAAATCATGCACTCACGCTATCAGTGATATCTTCGGCGAACAAAGCGCACAAGTTGACTCTGGAAGGATGTCAAGTCGTGGTCAAAGAGACGATAGTGTGACTCTGCGCTGACTGACATGGCTGCACATAGGGTGTAGTATCTATTCTGTGATATAGGCCTGGTCAGCGTGATTCAACCAGTAAACGAGATCGGATGCGTACGAGAAAGAAGAGCACGCGCCCAACCGTCGGGCGTGTCTTTAAAGTCCAGATAAAGTCAACCTCGCGGTCGAACGTGAGCACTGTATGATGTATGAGCAGCTTAAGAAGATGGAAGACATGGAATTGGGCTCACCGTGATCCCAGAAGATGATGACACCGGCAGAGACTAATTTGGAAGAATGAGGACATGGCAGAGATTGAGAACGGCTGACTTACCGGCACATGCTCGGATAGAGTGGATAGTGTGCACACCGCTCTCAACACTCCGTACCACGTCCGCTGTAGAGCTCATCCTGGACGTGGGCGCAAGAAGAGGACACCGGGACCTGTTTTCGACCCCTCCATTTCACCAGGAGGTCTAGGCTATTTGAACGGTACCGCGTCGCCGGGGACATGTTCCGCCCCTGGCAGCGCTTGAGGATAACCGACGAATGACCGCGCGGAAGCAAAGAGGATCTATGTGCCCATGTGGAAAGCGTGGCCGAGACCATGTGCAACTGGACGGGATGAAAGGTTCAAGACAACATTTGTGATGGGAGCCGCATGCCGAAGCAGTGATGAAACGGTAATCACCACTCGGCTCAGTCGGCTCTACTCCGGCTCCCAAGCTCTCAATATCTCAAAGCCAAGGTAGTTATATTGTATAATGATGTGCAGAACATCGAGGGGACTCGGACCTACAGTATTTATCTTCCACTTAGCAGACGATCGTTGCTCACGGCAGCCCTTTTCCTTGGTTGATGGCGTTGGCAACCTGACTTGTGTTCGGCCGGTTGAACGCATGTCTATGAACCCTTAGATCAGCGTAGCTCATAGAAGTGGATATGACTGGCGAACTTACCTTTCGTAACTGTCCAAATACAGCTTTTCATCCGAACATGTGCCTTTGAATGAGGGGTGCGCGAACAGACGATCGAGGTAGCCTCGGAACTTTTCACCCTCGGGCAGTTGGAAGGCCCGATAGTGTGCAAGCACATTCGTAGAGCGGAAGAGCCCTGGTCACTCCTCGTCAGCAAGCCACATTGAAGGATGAAGAGCAAGGAACTAACACGGTCCGACCATCGTGTCGACCCAGCCGAAATCTCCGTTTGACGCCCATAGCCCCAGATGACCCTTGGCGTCGGGCTCACTCTCCTGTTCAACACGCTCCAAGAGTTTCCCAAGTTCCTCTAAAGCTGCGTGATAGGCCTTGCCGTGCTCAACCTGTTCCCCCTCGTCTTGCGCCTGGAGGAAGCGATAGAAGGCGGGAACGAGCGTGCGCGAAACATGATCGGCCGCGAGCCGAGTCAGAGCGCGAGCATCTGTTGAACATTCAGCGTGGGTTACTGAGTACTGGAGGCGTTGACGACAAACACGGAGCAGTGTGGGGTGGAAGGAGTGTTTTCTTAGTAGAAGTGGCAGCAAGACTTGGCTTGTGAGATCAAGCACTAGGAAGGGGTAAAAGAACGCACTCTTCGAGATATTCAAGAATGACAGTGCTCTCGTTGAGTGCCCGAGGAGGGTCGCTGTTCAATCGCAGTCCGGGAACGAGACCTTTCGCAGAGACGGCCAGGAGGTCAGCAGGCTTTTTGTACGGGTCAACCTCGTCTACATGTATGATGTTAACGGGCAGTCACGTATGGTGCGTGTTGACAAATTGACGCACAGTACTATTCATGGGGCAACGTTCAGAAAGGATATAAAAATGTGATAGTAAGAGACAGCATACCTTGTATTCTATGCCATAATACTCAAGCGCAGCCCATACACGCTGCACGAATGGACAAAAGCAGCTGCCGAAGAGCGTAATCGGTGCGTCTTTCTCATGGGCCTTGACCGTTGCGACTGCATCGCCAGTGGCTGTCAGGTGGTACTCACGTCCTTGGTCCGTCTTGGATGCCATCGTATGGGTGATAACACGAGATTGTGTATTGGATTGAGGGGAAAGGGAGAGCCACAGATCGCCGGGATGGTGACGTCAAGCGGAAGGTCGGCGCGACAGAGGTGCAGCGTCGAAGGCCAGCGAAAGCGCGGCTTTCATCCCAACCTCGACGTACCAGTGCTAAAAACATAGTAAACTTTGAGGTTTAGTCGTGGTCCAAGCTTGGCTAGAGCGTGTAGATGGCGGTGTGCAAGACCTTCAAGCCCATAAGTGCAAGTCAAGGTTAGAGAGTCCTTGCTTCTTGCCATGTGACCATGCCGGGGATCATGCTGCCGCCCTCTGGTCTGGTGCCTCTAGCTCGGACGGGGAGCAGGGACCAAGTCGCTCTGGTCTACCCCGTACACCCTCGTCGACTATCATTCCGCACCCCGACTCGCTATACCCGAGATACTCTCCCGATAGGATCTACGCCAGCACTTACTCTTCTTGGAGACGCGCTTTGGCGCGCGCGTGTGCCTCGAGGCCGTCGATCCTCATAATCAGGCCCCCACATCTGGATCCTGGACTGCTGCCGGCTCCTCTTCCACCCGACCACGATCTTCGTCTGCTCTTTCCTGCCGGACGATCGCCACGTTGAGTTTGGTGTAGGTTTCGCACCCCCACGTTCTCGTCTACCTTCGCTCACGCCGCGATCAGTCTTACGACGTCACAGACACGTTCACATTCGAAGAGCACATCGATCGAAATCATCCAATATATTCCACTGCGTCAGAGGTTAGCATCTGTGTGTTCCGGTGCCAAACCACGCACGTTGTTCAACCCTCATCCTTCACTCCACTTCCCAGTTCTCGCACCATGATATTCTATCCCCAAACCATGCTTAACTCTCTTCTTTCATCGCCTGCACCGTGTTCGCCTTGGCAATCCGTCACCTATATCTCGAACATGTCGCTAACATGTCGGTCAACAGCCCCCTCATCTCCTCTGTGAATGGCATCTGCTCCTCAGTCCGAAGCACCATGGGAACCGCCAGACGAGGCGTGGAAGAACACGCTACAGCAGCGCATTTTGAAGAGCGTCCAACCTAAAGTCAAAGAGGCGAAGCAAGACCACGTGGCTGCACTCGCCAACGTCGACGAAGACGACACCACGACTCGAGCCACGCTCGACTCGCAGCACGAGCAAGTTATCCGCTCCATCCGACGTGCGGCGCAGGAGGAGTACGAGACGCACCTTCAGGGGGAGATCCTGCAGCGTCGGTATGTCGCGGACCACAAGCTGGACGCGAGCGAGTGGGATACCCTCCAGCGGTATCAGAAGACGCTATATGAGCATGCTGCAAAAGGTAGCCCGGATCGGGAGCGTACGCGCAGCCACGAGCCTCGTCCGGGGACCCAGGTTTCGGCTTCCGCGATGGCTCGCAGCGCCTCCGGGGATACCAGCGCCGCGGGGTCAGCCCCGCGTGAGTCGGCGGCTGGAATGCTCCTTCGACCCTTCGGGGTGGGACCACCGGAACCTGGTCGACGGAGAAATGATAGCGTCGTCAGCACGAGCAGCTTCGAGAATGGGTTATGGCCTTCTAGCCGGAAACGTGCTAGCTCCAGCTCTAGTGGATCTATACCGGCAGGCGCTATCCGTATACCTGGTAGCTCTGACCGTGATCGACGACCACAGTGGGCACAGCCTATCGACGAGTCTGTGCGCAATCAGGGAGCACCACTAGCTGCAACTCCTGAATCAGTCCATGTTATGCCTGATCGCCTTGACCGGTTTTCTGGTACCACTGGAGGTTGGAGACCCAGCGTATCCCCGGGTCCAGGCCGGGCTCGGTCGTCGAGGACTCTCACTGCTGCCCTGACTGAGTCTATGGCTGCTGAAGTGCTTCCTGCTGAAAGCATTCCTGAACGTACGTGGCAGAACCTTTTTGTTCGTGCCTATGCCTCATTCTCTCCACAGCTACCGTCACCAGTGAAGCGGAGGACCCGTTATCGGACACTCCAGTGCCTGATGCTGACATCTGGTCTGACACACGTCGTGGGAAGAAGCCTTCGCGCCCCCAGAGGTCTCGAACAGGATCAAAGACTGCTCCTGGTAGCCCTTCGATGATGAGCCCGACTCTATTGAGCCCTCCTTTACCTTCGGCCTCGCAAGGTGTGACTCTTGTGGAGGCTCGTGGCACACCAACCGGGAGCCCCACGCCATTCCAGCCCATCGACATCTCCCCGTCTGCATACCCAACACAGTCTGCTCCGAGTACCAATGGCCGGCGAACCAGCGCCAGATCGATGCGCCGCTTTGGTCGTCCAAGCGAATCAGGCCTTGTCGACATGCCCAACACTGTGTCGCCGCCCTCTTCCGACATCATCATCCCTCCGCCAGTGTCAACTGTTCGGTTTGCGCAAGATGAGTTGGGACCGCCTGCGTCTCCTGGCCGGCGGTCAAGCTCTTCAGGTCTCTCTGGGATTGCCACCCGCCATGCAATCATCACCAAGCGCTCAACGTCCGACATGCTCGCATTTGGTTCGAATACGGCGAGCGGTATGTCACCAGCTGGCGCGTCGCCTCCATCACATCAGTTTTTAAACAGTCGTCGACCCGGAACATCGTCAACCAGCCCTTCCGCAGGTGGATGGCATGGTCCTACCGAAGGCGCGACGTCATCTTCTGCCAAGGATAGACGTATCCCAGTCTCTTCTGCTCAAGCTTTGGATGACGGCCCCTCGGCTGCGCTCCCTACAACTGGCCCACGTTTCCGACGACCCTCGCCTTCCTCAGCAACTTCCCCATCGTCTGCAGATGGCGGCGCTCCTACCCTGCGGACTAGGCGGAGCGCTAATCTGCGCGACGAGCCAGAGAGTGCAGGTCCCATGCCTCGTCCTCGGGGCTGGCTCGGTCCAGAACCTATCCCTGAGCACGATGATCTGGATCTACTCTCCCAACCACAAGAAGTGAGCCCTCGTGATCGCCATGGACCTAGTCCGTCGCGACACAGCAGTCTGCGAGCTCGCAACTCACGCGACTACCTGCACAACTTCGGGCCAGAAATGTATGTGGCGCCCCGGCCTCGCAGCAAGTCTGGTCCCCTCAACGGCGAGGGGAGCGAGGAAGACGACTGGCCAGGGCGTCCGACGGCAGGCGGCCGCGGGGGAGACAAGGAGGAGATTTTGCGCCGCAACGTGGACTCGGCTAGGCGAGAGGCAGAACTCGCGTCTAGGGAGAGGGCAGCGGCAGCGCGCGAAGACAAACTCGGCGCGGCGGAGCAGGATCTCGCAAGACGGGAGGAAGAAGTCAGGCGTATGGAAACGGAGATCAGGCAACTCGAAGCGGATGTCGCACAACAGCTCGAAGAAGTTCAGCAGCACGCGGCGGACCTTGCCAAGCAGGATGAAGATGCTCAGCGCCGGGACGACGAGCTTCTCCAACGGGAGGACGACCTGGTCCGCCGAGAGGATGATCTGGCCGAACGAGAGCGGCTTTATCGACAGGATCAGGAGTTCTCCGAACGCGAGCGTGGCCGTCAACATCTGGAGGAGCCGTGGCAGCAAGGAGCGGAAGAGGAGAACGACGAAGAGTTCACAGCCCAGCAGCAGGCGCTCGAACGTTCTCGGAGCCGGGGTGCAGGACCCACGCGCAAGCCTCCGCCTCGGGACCTCCTTGCGGAGCCTCTCCAGTTCGGCGAAGAATCTCTCATTGATGACGAACCACTACTAGCTCCTCCACATCTCGGATCCATCACTCCGCCATCCCGCGTAACAGCACAGCTATCAACCTTTGCTCTCTTCGATCCTCTGACACCCATCGATCGTGCTTCCTCGGACACTCCCCTCGCGGATGATGAGCGAGCTCCTCCGCAGTTCACAAAGCGCGGCAAGGCGCGGAAGAACGAGGACAAGTCGCGTCGTGCAGCCGACGAGGAGCGTCAGCGAATGGAGGAGGAGGAGGACGACCGTCGACGTCTTGAGGAAGAGGAGGAGTATCGTCGCTTGGAATACGCCAGACAAAACCACCTCGAAGGATTAGCTCGTGTTCCTGAAGAGGACCAGACACTAGAGGAGGACGAATCGGGACTTCACGAAGAAGACGAGGCTAGGCTGGAGGAGGACGAGCATATGCAAGACACGCGGCAGAGCCACTTCGCTGAAGAGTTAGATGAGTCCTATGTGGAGGTCGGCAACGAATACCTGGACGAAGACGCAGCCGCCGCTCGTGAGGGCGAGGTCCATTTTGAGCGGCCTCTGGACAGCGAAGCTGAGCACGAGGGACGACGCTATTCCCATCATTCGGAGCAGCAGTGGCGAGATGACGACTTCCGAAGGCAGCAGCGCGACGAGCAGCTCAAGGAAGACGAACTCTACGCCAAGCAGCTTATGGAAGATCAGGAGCGTGAACGTCAGATCCAGCTCGAACGGCAACGGCAACAACGCCACGCGGAGGCTATGCGCCGTGCACAGGAGGAGCGAGCCGCTCTCGAAGAAGGCTTTCGTTTGGCAAGGGAGGCTGAGCGTGAGAAACTTGAAGAGGAGGCCGCCCGCGAAGCTGCTATCATCACGGAGCGTCGTTACCGTGAAGAGCAGCAGCAGCGTCAACGTGAGGAGGATGACCGTCGTCGCGAACGTGAGGCACGGCAGGCGCGTAAAAGAGCTGTCCCTGCCTATCCTCCGCCTTCCTTTGCTCCCACGCTCGAGTCCCCCATCATCCCCGGCCGTACTGACGCGATTCCCATCCCCACCGATCGAACCCACAGCTCATCGTCGGCCCGGGGACAAGGTGTGCCACCTACAAGCGGGTGGCCAACATCCGCTCGACCAACATCATCATCCACCGCTACCAACTCTCGTCCAGCCGGTCCCGCTGCTGGTACCTCTCCAGGTTCCAATCCTCATCGTGGGGTTGGCGCCTCCAGCCAGTCTCCGGGCGCTGTCCCATTCGGCTCCAGTGCTCCTCGAGGTGCACCACTGTCCGAGGCCGAATGGGCTCGACGCCAAGCAGAGCAAGCTCAGAAACAGCAGGAACAGTTTCGACGCGACCAGGACCGTGCTGCTCAAGATCGACAGACCACAGCTTCCCGGCCATTCCCCAAAGAGCACGTCCTTGCACTCTTCCAGCAGCACGACCAACAGTGGGAGCTCATTCGTGAAGCATACAAGATCCGTTGGGATACCTTGCCGTGGCCGGTATTCCGCAGGCCGAAGGGTCCTGAGGATCTGACGACTGATGCCGTTGGGGCATACGTACTATCGCCATATCACCCTACCGACAAGTCTTACAAGGACCGGATCAAGGATCACATGCGGCGCTGGCATCCTGATCGCTTTGAGACGCAATTCCTTCTCAAGGTCAACGAGGAAGAGCGTGAGACTGTCAGGGAAGGTGCTGGGTGGGTTGTCAGAGCGCTCAACGAGCTCCTCGCTCGAACGAATACCACTGGGGCGCACGATTAAACTACTTACCGATGACCCGGTGAGTTCTCATTACGTCGGTCACTTTTCGCGTGCTCATCATATTCCCTTTAGTCTCTTTGGTGAACGTTCTGTCTATTTATCTCGTCGACATTCCAATTCGAAAGGATTCGTGTAGGATAGGATTTGCATCATCAAACTTGTATTCATGCCCTCATGCCCCTTGAACGTGTAATGAATCGCTGATTGGAACTGTTGATGGCAAGGAACCTCATTTGCTCGTACATTTGTTCGTACATTGGGGCACCGTTGATACAGTAGAAATAAGATAACATCAGATTTGCCCGCGGCTTCCGGTCACTAAGCAATGGCCATGATACTGCCGACAAACGTCATGATCTGTGAGGTGAGATGAGTGATGGGATCGGGGACAGAAGCAGTAGAGGCTTACAAGTCGTGGCCGAACATCAACAATGTCCTCCGGAACCAAGAAGATCACCGCACCGGCCTTGCGAGCGATCGAAATGGCGAGTTTGGCTGAGGGCAAATTATTGTCAGTCGACTGCAGACGAGATACTGTAGCATGAAAACACCGTACCGTTCTGCTTGCGCTCGTCGTAGTCACCGCTCTCGCTAACGTTCGAGATGAGGGTGGGGTCGACGATGCCGGGCTTGATGCCCTCGAGAACATCAAGCAGGAAGACTCCAGTCGTGAGCGCCGGGTCTTTGAACGAACGCATCGCACGTGCGCTAGGCTTGGCCTTGACGGCCATCGAGTTCGCCCATTTAAGGATGTCAGTGTCCGAGATCGGGCGGTTACTGCTCGACTTGTTGAGAGATGTGAGCGTCTTTGCGATGCTCATCCTGCAGGTCGATAAGTTGTGCCCACATATTGCGTGTGTGAAAGGTGAAGGACTGACCGCATGATCTGCCAGATGAGGCCGAGGACGAGCGTGCGCTTCGCATCTGTGATGTCGGAGCCCTGGATGCCTACGAGATGCATGCCGTTGCCCTTGGCAAGCTCTACAACGTAGTTCGTGTTCTCGACGGCCTTGAACCTGGATAGATGGGCCTGGTTCGGTGTGATACCCGTCTCGACCTCCTCCTCGTCTTCGTCGCCTCCGCCGACAACCGGAGACATGGGCCCAGCTGCCTTTGGCTTGTTCACACGGCGCCATACGACGGAGCCAGGCAGGACCTTGTCAAACGCCTGGAGGACAGCGATGCCGTCGCGCACGTTTTCGAACAGGTTGTAGACGGCCGGCTCGACATCGAGCGAGTTCAGCCAGAGCGTGAAGACGCGGGCCTCGCGCTCTCCTTCGGCATCAAAGTCCTCGACAGCACCGTAGTCCTTTGCCTCTTGCTCGTCAAGTGGTTCGAGGCCCGGGTGCGTGTTGAACAGGTTCGCGACGAAGGCAAGGTTCAGGCGAGGGTTGCCAGCGACAAGCGAGGCAGGAGTCAAGTACTTCCGGCAACCGATTCGTGATGCGTTATCGAGAACCTGCACCAAGAGTAAGAGACCAGTACACTGCATAGGCGAGACAAAATGGTCACCTGTTCAGCACGCTGACGGAGGTCCTTCGTTTGCAGAGGCGCACGCGAGCACTCATCGGGCTTGAGCTGGTTTAGCAGCACCGTGTAGTTCTCGCCATCTTTGACATCCTTGCTGAAGTTGTTAACTCTGGGCCGGGTAGTCAGATCCAGTCATGCACCATCAACCACCACATGGGCGCACTTCCTGTTCCAGCCAGCCGCCTTCAAATGGTAGTTGAACCAGCGGAGAAGAATCTGGTCCGGGGTAAGACGCATGAGATCCTCGACGGTCTCTCCCTCTTCACAGAGCCGGTACAATTCCGGGTGCAGCTTGAGGTCGACCTGGGCAAGGAGACCGCGACGGATGATCTGCCAGATGAGACCAAGGATGAGGTGCTCTCGTCCCTCTGCGAGATCCGAGGAACCGATATTGACGACGGAACAGCCAATTGCCTTGGCGGATGCGATGACCATGTTGTTGTTCTCTGTGATTTTGAACGCGTTGAGCGGCTTCGCGTTTGTGCCCTTGTTGAGCACACGCGTGTCAATCGTCTCCGGTACGGAATCGTTGATGAGTTTGGAGAGCACAAGGCCATCACGGCACTCGTCGAAGAGCTGCATGGTGTCTGTGGGGATGGGAATACGAGATCCGATGTCTGGGTCGCCATCGAGAACCTGATTCGATCATGTTAGACGAGAGTAGCACATGCTAGACCATAGAAGGAGCATACCCCGTTAATGTGGTTGGTGAACTCGCGTCGTTCATCCTCGTTGAGGGTATGGCTAACGTTGGCGTTGGACCCCTGCACGGTGACCTTGCCTCCCGCCTTCTTGGTCAAGGATGACTGCTTTTCTGTGCGTAGCTTGACGTTGAGCTAGAACCGAAAGTAGGTCAGGGTTCTTCCTTTCCGCGATCCTGTCGAAACAGGCTCACCTCGACCCAGTCCTCCAGCTCAACCTTCCCGCTCGCGTCGACACTGACGTGCTTAAGCGTCTCGCGCACGACGTCGTACGACTCGCCGCTAGCTTGGAGCGCCTGCAACACTTCGGCCTTGTCGACGCGTCCCGGCACATTGGTTTCGAGACCACTGCGAAGGAGTTAAACGCCTCCGATCTGTAGTTTGGACGCGCGTAAACACGCACTTGAAACGGTTGATAAGGTCGAACATGTCCTCTTGGGACACCTCGGGGTATTTTCGCTGAAGCTTGATCGCCTGCATGTTGGCGAGGAAAGGCGAGAAAGAAAGGAGAAGGTGGTGGTTGAGGTGAGAGTTGTATCGCCGAATGACGTCGCGATCAAGGTCTACTTTCGCCACCACACTGCCGAGTTCGTGCTCAAGCCTAGGCTTTGCTCGTCCCTCTTATACTCGGTCAAGCTACTGCGGCGCAGGAGCATGACATGACATACCTCTTGCTCGGCGCGTCTGTATAGAAGACGTGCGCTGCGCGTCGAATTTATTCTACACAGCCAACAGGATCGCTGTGTAGCTATCTTGAATCGCCCCGTCTTCCGCCTCCTCGGCTCACCAAGAATGATTCTTTAATGGATGAACCAGACACCAACATCGTCACATTTCTCGCATGGCTCATGTTGTTCCTTGCGACAACGCTCATTATGCTCCGTCGGTTCGGAACAAGCTGCGCTGGGCCTATTTCATTTCACCCGAACGCTGGAGGGGATGTTCAAGATACTCCATGGTTCCGGTGAGTAGTGAAGCTTGACGATGTAAGTGTGCAGATTGGAGGCTTCCTGTTGACCAGCTCCATGAAACATCTCTTTCGGTACCCCTTTCCTCATCGTCGATAACGGAGCGTTTGTCTCGAACGTAATGACACGCTAAATCTATCCCGGAAACTGCGCACCCGAAGTATGTGGGGCCGGTTGGTTGACTTGAGTGGTGAAAGCGTCACTAGCGCGCCGCGTTGTAAACTTTTCCGCGCGGGATAATGATGTTAGGTACTGTAGCATCATTTAATTGTTATTTCACCAATGATACATTATAGTGTCTGTTTGCTGCGTCTCCAGAATGTGTTTACCGGAAACCGTGGGAACTTTCCGCGCTCAACAGCTCAGGCTGCACAGCAAAAAGAGGCGCGCGCCTCGCTCCCTTGAGCTCTTACCATAGCGGCGCTGTCCTTGTCGTCGCTCACTTCCAACCGTATGGCCACCATTCCGACACCTGATCTTGTAGGGCGTGAAGGACTAGGCGATCTTCTTACACTCGTTGCTGAGAGCCCGGACGAAAGCGATGTAGCGCTGCTTGCCCTCATCCGACGACACGCCGCTTGCCTCGAAAACAGTGCTGACCGAACTGAAGCCTCGACATCACTGGCTGAGCTCTTAAAACAACGCTGGGACGCAGCTGGAGACGAGTCGGTATTGATCGCGTACCTCGAAATCGTGACGGAACTGCTAGGTCTATACCTCCCCGGGCACCCTGATCGAGGGACACGTGTTTATGATCATGCAAGAGCCCTAAAGTTCGATGGAGAGTCCGCCGGTGATGATGTGATAGCCAGCGAGGCCATCCGCCTTGGACGGGAAGCGCTTGCTCGACGGCCAACAGGACACCCGGACCGAGCTCGAGTCTGTTCAGTATTCGCAAATATCCTCAGCAAGCAGGCCGAGGACGACGGAGCGAACACGATGCTACTTGAGGTGGTCCAGCTCGATAGAGAAGTGCTTGCTCTCCGACCCATTGGACACTGTGAACGTGATGAGGCCCTCCGCGACCTTGCCGCATCTCTGGAGAGCCTCTACCACGCCCAGTCAGAGAACCCCTCGACGATAGACAAAGTCATTCAGCTGAGACACCAAGCACTAGCCCTGCATCTACCTGGCCACCCCCGCCACCCTGCCTCATGCACGCATCTTTCTGCGTCGCTTCAATCTCGCTCTAGGGATAGGCAAGACGCTGAGGAGTCCATTGCGCTTGAGCGCGAGGTGTTATCTATACTTCCTGCGGGTCACTCCAGACTGGATGAAGCATATGTCTCATTGTCGACTGCACTTTACAGTCTTTACGAGCTCACCATTGACCGTGACTTGCTTCACGAAGTTATAGAACTAGAGCGAAAAGTACTGGACATGCGACCGACCGGTCATCCTGACCACGGTATGGCCTGTCAAGAGCTCGCTATGTCTTTGGGAATTCTGTGCGACGAGACAGGGAACCCTGCGTTATTTGGCGAAGCAATTCAGCTTCAACGTGAAGCATTGGCTCTGTGTCCACCAAGTCATCCAGGCCGCGCGATGGCATGTAGTGAGATGTGTCTGGCTTTCAGACCGATTTATGCAGATAGGGGATACTGCCCTCTTGTTTGAAGGGATTGATATGGGGAGAGGCGCTTGCCCTCCGGCCACCGGGACATGCAATGCGAGCTCGCGCATGTCAAGACCTGGCCCTAGTACTCGAAAAGCTTTACAGTCAGCAAGACTGCGAAGACGAGAGCCTTCTACAGGAGGTCATCCAGCTTCATCGCGAGGTTCTATCACTGCGACCCCTAGGACACAAGGAGCGTGCGGATGCATGTATCACGCTTGCGGCCTCCTTAAACACCTTGTTGGAGGACAACGATGAACTAGAGGTCATGAACGAAATCGTTCGTCTGGAAAGAGAGGCAGTAGGTCTACTTGATTTATACCATACAGACCGCGGCTGGGCGTGTACCAATCTTGCGAACTCGCTGATCAGCTTGTTCGAATCAGAAGACGACGAACCTAACCAAGAACTCCTCGACGAAGCCTCCCGTTTGCTTGCTGAAGCTCTTCTCCTCCATACTGATCAGCATACGATGCGTTGGAAGACCTTGGAGCAGTGCGCGAGGCTGGCGCGGGCCCGAGAAGACTACAGCACCGCAATGCAACTCCTGAACGAAGCTTTCAATGCGTCAACAAACAACGTGGTCGAATTCTTAGACATGGCTGTCCAAGCGATCAACGAGGTGGAGGAGTGCGACTTGTCTCGAGAGCAGGAAAGGGCGCTCCTCGGACTCCATGAGAGGGCGATCGACCTTGTCGTATTTGCAACCGGATTTGCAATCACCCCTGGCGCTCGGCTGCAGCGTCTTCTCGACGGCAGTGCCTTGGGACCATGCGCATACAGGCTTGCTACTCATGTTGACGAACTGCCCCTCGGATTACAGCTGCTCGAGCGCGCCCGAGGCATCATCTGGTCGGAGCTGCTCGGGGTGCGGAGCCTCCGGTTGGAGCAAGTACCCTCGGCATTGGGAGGAAAGTTGCAAGGACTGATCGACAGCACGAAGAGTGACGATCTGCATTGGCCAGAGGACAAAGATGTGCTGTACGAGCGGCGGAGTCAGATTCAACTCACGCTCCGTGAGATTCGCTTGCTTCCTGGACTGGAGAGCTTCATGCGTGGCCCCACCTTTGAGACACTGCGAACGGTGGCCAGCCGGCATGTGGTAGTCGTTCTTGTCGAAGACGAAGAAGAGTTCCACGCGCTCATTATCGTATCCCCTGACGAGCCCCTGATCAATATTCATTTGAAGAACATCACCAGTGAGGAGCTGCAAGATCTGACCTTCGTGGCCTCGACGTCGGAGAGACGGGGATCGACCAACCCCGACCCGGACCTCCGGCTAGGTTTAGGTATAGCGCAGATATGTCAACTACAAGCGCTGTTCTCGCGAAGATATGGCGTAAGGTCGTCAAGCCGGTCATCTCTCGCCTGGGTCTGAAGGTAAGCTTTCTGTGCAGACAGAGATCAGTCCTTGCATGCTGATGCGACTGATAGAAACGTCAAGGCCATGAGCGGCCACGTATTCACTGGTGCCCTACTGGTGCCTTCGCCTTCACTCCCGTTCATGCAGCAGGCATATATGAGGGTCGAAACCAGGAGTGCTGTGCCGACTACGTCGTGTCGTCGTACACGCCGACCCTGACTGCACTGCTCCACGCACAGCGGGGTGCCACAGCATACAGCACTGCCCAGCTAAAGCTGCTGGTGGTGGCTGCCGAGCGCGCTCACGACCCGATGCTCCCTCTCCTTCGGTTTGTGCCCGAAGAGGTGGCAACCATCACCGCAATTGTGTCAAGAAAGGACGTGGCACTCCGTGCCGCTGACGAGGACCTAAGCCAAGTTGATCTCGTCTCGTCGCTCCAGACATCAAACTTTGTGCACCTCGCCTGTCACGGCCTCCAGCACCGAACCGAGCCACACAAGAGCGAGTTCTGCCTCAGCAGCGGCAGCTTGACTGTCTTGGAGTTGATGGCCCTTGATCTCAAGGACGCATTCTTCGCATTTCTGAGTGCATGCGAGACAGCGAAGGGAGATCGAGAGCACGCGGACGAGGTCGTGCATCTCGCGGCGACGATGCTGTTCGCGGGGTTCAAGAGCGTGGTGGCGACGATGTGGTGAGTGTCTGGATCCATGACGGCAATCTGGGACGCAAACTGATGAAAGACAAGGGCAATGAGCGATGAGGATGGGCCGTTCATCGCCGAGCGCTTCTATGGGAAGCTGTTCGAGTCCAGGATCATTGACGTGGACACGATTGCGTATGCGTTGGATCATGCCGTGACTGAACTCAGAAGAAGCGGGGTATCTCCGGAGCGCTGGGCTACATTCATTCACATGGGGGCATAAGTGTAACTTACCTCGATCTGTTATGTAAGAGCGCCTGGTTCTATGCTGCAGCCCCAGAGTCTGCTCCAGCCAGGCCCAACAGATGAGCAATCTTCTCTCTCGCATAAGGCTGACGAGGGATATTTCAGCACCTAATCACCCAATAGAAATGCAGGACGTTCGCTCCTGATCCCACGAAGACTTCACCGCTGGATGCTCTGTAATCATGTGGATATACTTGTGCAGACGAGCGAGCTTCTCGCTCGCCAGTGCAGCGCCAACGCCATCGGTGTCGTCCAAGCTAAGATACATCTCCGTGTGCACAAAGCACGACGCGAGTGCGGCGTCTACCAGGGTGAAAGTGTCGCCCAGAGCAAAAGGCTTGTCGGCGGGCAGGAGCGCCTGAATCTCCTCAAGGCCAGGGAGGACTGCGGAAAATTTTGTACCATCTCTGTGCACAAATGCCCCGTACGGAGTCGACAGCTTGGTCTGCACGACAGTGAGGAAGAACCGAGCCTTGGCGCGCTCGACAGGGTCCAAGGGAAGGAGACCTGATTGCGGATAGAGGTCGGCTATGAATTCCATCAGGACGCTGGGAAAGAGTCAGCTGGAGAAGTGTACGACAAGGAGTAAGACAGGCTTACGCAGATTCCCGAAGTTTCGTGCTCTCAGAGGAAGGTCGGTCGAGGGGGACATCCGGCCCTCCGTATGTGATGGCCGGTGCCTGGCCTGTAGGGTTGACAAGTGTAGTATACCAATCCGGCCTCGGTTTCATCAAGTCCAACTCGTACTTCTTGTACTCGGCTTTGGCCTGCTTGAGACACATTTCTACCTGGAGCCAATCATGAGCTTTATGCCTCGTGCCAAGTTGTGCAAAAGCAGCTGACACGAATACTATACAAAGACACCTACACAGTGAGCCATAATCAGCGGGACTGTCAATAACGGATATAGAGGTATATGCTCACTCTGGAACTGTAGAACGAGAGGATGGGAGTGGTCATAATGAAAGTCGACGACTTGGAGCCGCTGAAGGGATGTCGAGTGAGGATGTGGCTACCGGCTCCAGTTCTAGTATTTATGCGATCTGAATAGTGCTTCGATTGCTTCGTCTCCACGCCGAAAATACTCGAGAGTGGGACGGTATCCGACGGCTGCTAGAGCATGGACTGAGTCAGCGATCGTGCTTCTGTTGCCAGTCCTTGACAGCCTTCTATTCAAATTCAGCGTTACGGGATCCTCCGGATGGCGTGCTCATCGCCGAATTAGCTGTTGCGGCCGAGGAAATGACTCAGCCGAAGACACACACGGAGCTGGCATGCTAGCAGCGGCCAACCGAGAGGCATGTATGCACGTGTCTTTCGTAATAGCAAGCGAGTTATTGCTAGTCTATGCTGTAGCTCCAGCGTCCGCTTCCTCCATGTTGAGCATACGAGCAAACCGCTCCTTTACGTATGGCTAACGAGAAACATGTCAGCAGTGGATCGAATGAAGAGGGTTAAGATATGCGCACCCGATCCCATGAACTTTTGACTGTCGGATGTTCCTTGACGACCAAGAAGTACTTGTGCAAGCGACCAAGCTTTTCATCCTTGAGTGCGGCACCGACGCCCTCCGTATCGACCAGGCTGAGGTACATCTCCAGGTGCAGAAGAAACGGCGCGAGCGCGGCGTCCACCATGGTGAAGCTATCGCCCAGAGCGAACGTCTTGTCGGTGGGTAGGAGCGCCTGGATCGCTTCGAGACCAGGGAGGATCGCGGCTAGTTTTGTCCCATCCTGGTGTAGGTGCCCCACATACGGCGTTGAGAGTTTGGAAGTAACAAGGTCGATGAAGAACCGAGCCTGAGCGCGCTCGATAAGGTCAGAGGGAAGGAGACCAGCATGCGGGTACAGGTCGGCTACAAACTCCATGAGGACACTAGAAGGGAGTTGGCTTGATGAAGCGGATGATAGGGAGTATGGCGGGCTTACGCAGATTCCCGAAGCTTCGTGCTCTCAGGGGAAGGCTGGTTGAGAGGAACGTCCGGTCCGCCGTACGTGATGGCCGGTGCCTGGCCCGTAGGGTTGATGTTTTTAATGTACCACTCCGGCCTCGCTTCCCCCAGGTCCAGTTCGTACTTCTTGTACTCGGCCTTCGCCTGCTTGAGGCATATTTCCACCTGGAGCCAATCATTACCGCTATGCCTCGTTCAAGCTATACGAGAGCGACTTACGCGAATAGCATAAGGAGACATCTATGCCATAGAGTATGGTCAGTGAGAGCGTTGGGGACGTTTTGGAATACGTGTACTGACCTTGGAGGCGTACAGCGAGAGGATGGGAGCAGTCATGGTGGGAGCGGAAGGCTTGGGGTCGGTGGAGGGATGTCAAGCGAGAAGATCTTTACCGAACCCACCTACATATAGGCTGTTCCGAGTGGAGTATCGATTGCTGACATATCCACGCCGAAAATGTTCGCATGGGACAGCTTCTGGAGCACGGACTGACTCAGTTATCGCAATTATGTTACCAATCCTCGACAGCCTTCCCTTCAAATTCAGAGTTATGATATCCGCCGGATGGTGCGCTCATCGTCAAAATGGTTATTGTGGCCGGAAAAATGGCTCAGCCGAAGGCCCAAACGGAGCTAACATGCTAGCAGCAGCTAACCACGAGGCATGCATGCATATGTGTGTGGTCCTAAAGAGATACAATAGCACAGGCTTAGTGCGCGATGCCGCCGTCGGGCACCTCGGAGGACGAGAGCAGGAGGAGATCAAGGAACAGTGACGACTTGGCGCCTGTTCTTGGACGTTACACTGCTCTTCGTATGTCCCCCGTTACCAGGTTCTCTTTTCCGGCCGACCTCGACGCCGGTGACATGCTGGAGCGCACCCTGGCCTTGCTTGATGTCTGATAGAGAGAAGAGCTTGCGATATATTCTGCACATAGCCTCGGGCGTCGCCTCGGACTCGGAGGATGGGTGCACTTTTCAGCGCGGTGGGCAACCGCAGCGCACGCACGCTCACGGAAAGCAACTGTGAGAACTGTATTCGTCTGAGGCTGTGTTCCATTCTCACGTCGGCACTTTGTAGTAATGTCCTTGACGTTTGCGTGTCATGAAGCACTCCTTCATCTCCCCGATGAAGTGCAGCACATCTGGCGGTCCGTATCCCCAGCCTTTTCTCCCTCGCACTTGGTACTGACAGTGCACAGGAAGCCGAATTCATCTTTTATCAAATGGGTCTACTTGTTCGTTCGCTACGTCCCTCTCCTGTTCCAGGTGTGAGTGCACTACGTTTCTCCGCGTACCCCCTGTTCTCACAATTCATAGTGCCCTCCTTCTGGGAGGGACCACCACCAAACTCCCAAACTGCGAATTGTGGCTTATACTGGAAGCATCCTTCATGCAGCTGACCGTCTCGGCTGTTGACATCCTCCTCATGATCCGAGGCAAGTGGGAGGTTTCGGCCATCCAGACGGGGAGACTGAGCCTATCTTGCAGTGTACGCTCTATACTCGGCTTGGCGGTGGATCAAGCACTTTCTGATCGCCCTCTTTGTGATCGAGCAGAGCTTGATGCTCTGGGTGTTGATCACCGCTATCCCGATGACGCACTTTCGCCAGAATGGGACGGCGTGCACAGTTGACCATCCTCCCCGCGAATGGGGCTGGTTTGCGTGCGTCTTACATGTCGTCAGGGATGGAATAGCTTTCCTGATGGCCACATGTACAGCCTGTGGGCCATCCTGACCGAGGGTCTGCTCCTCGTCATGACCATGCGCAAGTTCGTGCGCTCCGTGCGCGAGGGCTGGGCACACATGTCGCTCGTGCGCCTGCTCGTCCTCGACGGCCTCTGGGCGTTCATCGTCATCTTCAGCAAGTCTCCCTCGCCCGCACGCAACGCAACGCTGATCGGGGCCCATAGTCTCGTTCCTCCTGAACGCGATCATGTACATCATCATCCGCGACCACTACGCCTCGATCTGGCTCAACTGGCTCTACTCGATCTCCTCCGTCTCCGCGTGCCGCCTCGTCCTGCACATGCACACCGCGCAGGAGGCGCCGCCGCCCCGCGCCGCGCCGCCGACGTCGCTCGCGCCGATCTCCATCGAGGTCGAGTTCGACGAGGCCTCGCGCCCGCGCGGGGGCGACGGCGGCGAGGACGTCTTCTCCTTCGCGACCGCGGGCCACGAGCTCTCCCGCGGCGGCGGGACCTCGCACGCCGCGACGGCCGGACACTCGCGGCCGTCCGGCGGGACGCCCGGGCACACTCCACACACGCTGTCCTTTTCCGGTGGGACGTCCGCGCGCGCGACGCCCGGGCACACGCCGCACACGCTTTCCTTCGACTCGCGTGCCGGCGTGCTGAGCCATGCCAGCTCCGCGGAGGCGCCGCGTGTGCCCGGCTCCGCGACGCCGCCGAGCAGCTGGTTCGCGCGCCGGCCGTCGGCCGCGGGCGCCACGCTCGGGCACGACGCCGCGAGCGGGCACACGCGCGGGTGGAGCCACGACCATGATTATGTGCCCTCGTACGTCGCCTGCGCTGCGTGCGCTCACTGACTGACGTCTGTGCAGGGACGCACGCCCGATCACGCGGAGGCCGCGGAATACGGAGGCGGAGGAGATCGAGCTGATGCCGGTTTGACGCTGCTTCCAGATGAACGATGCCTCGCGCCGAGATGGATGACGCTGCCCTTGGCCGAGATGAACGCTGCCCTTTACGGACATACCTCCGAACACTGCCCTGCATGGATACTGCCCTGCCCGTAGATGAAACTCATGTCCGATACCCTCGCACCCGCGATACCCACGTATTCAGCACCACGTCACTGCCCCATCTATTAGATCATCGCTACAATGCGTTCCTACATGCGCAAAAAACCAATGCAATGCAAATTCCATCGTACACTCTTGTCCTGCCGTCTGTTTTATCGTCCGCTGCGCCTAAGCTTGCGTCCTCCATCCTGCTGCTCCTCGGCCGCACGCCGACGGTCAAGCTCGCTACGCGAGCCGAGCGAGAGCCCGCCGAACAGGCGGTTCAGGAACTTGCGCTGCGGGTGTGCGCGGGGCGACGACGGCGCCAGTCCAGGGTCGTCCTCGGCATGCTGCATCGTCTTGTCACCCGAGCCCGTGAGGGTGGGGGAACGAGCGCGACTTACGAGGATGCGGACCTTCTGGCCCTTGGCGGGGAGGACGTAGTACGTGCTCCCCGAGCTCGCGGTGCGCGGGACGCTGCGCGAGCTCCGGCGGCCGCCTCCGCGTGAGGGCGAGAGCGTGCGGGAGCGGCCCGGCGCGTCGACGAGGACGAGCGAGCCCTCGGACGGCTCGCGCGGCGGCGGGCGGGCGTAGCTCATCGTCCGTGTCCGCCCGCGGTCACGGTCGTGCGAGACGGGCGGCGGGGCGTAGCGCTCGTCGAGCGGCGCGGCGGCGCCCCGCTGTGCGTACACGACCGGCGGCGGCTGGCTGCCCGAGCGCGAGGCGGCGCGGGACGAGTAGACGAGCGGCGGGGCGCGCCGGGACGAGCCCGCTGGGGACGCATGCTCACGGAGCGAGTCGTGCCGCGGCGAGGCGTGGTCGCGGAGGGAGCCGTGCTCGCGGTAGGAGCCGTGCTCGTGCAGCGAGTCGTGGCGCGGGCGCTGCGAGTGCCGCGAGGAGGGCACGTGCGAGTGGTGCGAGGACGTCGGGTGGCGCGGGCTGAGCTGGCCGCGCTCGCGGTAGGGCACGGGGAGCGGCGCGGGCGAGGCCGGGTGGTGCGTTTGCGGGTGTGTCTGCGCGTGCGCCATCGGGGGTGCACCGTAGTAGTCCGGGGCGCCGTGGCCATGGGCGGAGGACGGCGAGGGCGCCGGCGTCTTCCACACCGCGATCCGCTGCGGGAACGGCGGGTCGTGGTCGCCCGTGAGCGGGCTCGAGTGGATGGGTGTCGAGTGCGAGGAGCCGCGCGAGGCGGGCGACGGCCGCGCGGAGATCGGCGTCGGCCCGCCGGACGAGTTGGAGCGCGAGGGCCGGATCTGGATGTGCTCCGGCGCCGGGTGCGTGTCCAGCGTGAGGACGTGCTGGTGGTGGCGCGAGCTGTGCGAGTGCCCGCTGTCCTCGCGTGCATGCGTCGGCCGGCGGTGGGCGCGGTACTCCTCGATCGGGACGTCCGCGCGGCCGTCGTTGTAGCGTAGGAGCATGCGCGGCGGCACGCTCTTTGAGCTGTAGCGGTCGGCGTCCTCGGCGAGCTCGCCCATCGCGGTGGACTTGGGGGACGGCGGGTTCGACGGCGGGGCGAAGACGAGGGCGCGGTGCTGCTCGATCCAGAGGCCGGTGCGGGCGAGCTGGGCGCGCCAGGCGGCGATGGCGTCGGGCGAGTCCGTGTACTCGGTCATCCGCCCGCACACCCGCGCACTTTATACGCGATCGCAACTGGGGGCGCACAGGCCTGGGGCAGAACAGCGCTCGAAGCACGCACACGCGAGCGCGCCCGCGAGGCGGGAGATGAACGGCGTGTCCGCATGCTGAGAGCAAAGAACGCCGGCGGGACAGGCGGAGGCGACGCCGCCACTTCTTGCTCTCCCTCTTGCCCTCTCCCAATGCCCAAAGAAGAGGCGACCGCCCGACACATGTCTGTTCGCAGCCCGGAGATGAACTTCGCCTTACGCGACAGACGCCGCCGGTGTACGTACACTTCATCTCCCCGCTGCCGGCATCCGACGGCGGAGGATCACAAAGAGGCGCGCCCACTGCCTCCCTGACTCTGGCGACATGTTTCTGTTTCTTTGGGGTTCAAGGGACTGGAACGCCGCGCTGCAATGCTGTCTGCCGCCCCTCTGCCCTGCCCTGCTCGGCTGCCAAACAATGCGCTGCCTTGCATGACCGCACACCCATCACTCGAAAGTTTATCATCTGCGCTTGCTAAATGACTCTGGGCAGCCCCATCACTGATCCGCCTTACGTCTACTCGGTCATAGCGCGACGCTTCCTCTCGAACGAGATGACGACGAGGTCTGGACGTGGCCTGGAGGTGGCAAGCTGGTTTCCCCGAGCGGCGGGCACACGACCCCCTTCTCGACACAACGAGCCAGCGACCCACAGCTTCTCGACACGACGAGCCAGCGACCGACGTAAGACTTACGGCGCCCGCTGCACCGCACGCCCATCGCCCGAGGATAATCGATAGCTATATACGCCCCTCGAGATCCGGCGCGACACCTACTCTGTGGCGGACGGGTTCTCCTGCGGCGAGGGCGAGAACTTTGACAAATCGCGACGGCTCGCGTGACCAGCAGAGACTGGTACCCCTTTTCTACAGGCGTGTCCGACCCGGATGGATGCTGCCCCCGTTTTCGACATGTACACAACTCATATCAAACAACTTCCATGACTCAAGGCGCCGCGAAACTCTTTCTTGGCGATGGTGAGGCTCCGCTGCACCACGCAGCTTTGGGAGAATCTCAAGGCATCACGAAACTTCTACTCGACCACGCATCTGATCTCAATATTTTGCGTGCGCGCATGCTGAGGCTGACTCAACATGCGCTGAATGCTACAGCACAGCCGCCATGGCGCGTCTATCCGATCATCTCCATCGCACACGAACTGCATGACTTCGCTTCTCCATTGCCTCGCGCAATGTACTGTAGACGCTCGAGGTCCTTCGTAGGAGGAAATGGACTCCGGAGCCACAGCCTAGACTAGCAATAAATCGCTTACTATTACGAGAGACACGACACGCCGCAGTCCATTCTTCTTTCAGTCTTGGTACACATCGATTCTCTGACTTCAAACAACAGGCTCAATTTTGTTTGACAAACCGCCTATGCCCCCATGTGTATGAACGTAGCCCAACGCTCTGGAGATGCCCCGCTTCTTCTGAGCTCAGCCACGGCATGATCCAACGCATACGCAATCGTGTCCACGTCAATGATCTTGGACTCGAACAACCTTTCATAGAAGTACTCGGCGATGAACGGCCCATCCTCATCGCTCATTGCCCTTGTCTTTCATCAGTTTGCGTCCCAGATTGCCGTCGTAGATCCAGGCACTCACCACATCGTCGCCACCACGCTCTTGAACCCCGCGAACAGCATCGTCGCCGCGAGATGCACGACCTCGTCCGCGTGCTCCCGGTCCCCCTTCGCCGTCTCGCATGCACTCAGAAATGCGAACAATGCGTCCTTGAGATCAAGGGCCATCAACTCCAAGACAGTCAAGCTGCCGCTGCTGAGGCAGAACTCGCTCTTGTGTGGCTCGGTTCGGTGCTGTAGGCCGTGGCATGCGAGGTGCACGAAGTTAGCCGTTTGTAGCGAAGAGACCAGTCTAGGCTGGGTCGCTGCTTCGTCGATGGTGCTGAGAGATATGCCTGCTTTCGCGGTAGCGTCTGTGACTTTCGCGACTTCCTGTGGCACGCATCGAAGCAGGGGCAGAGTTGGATCATGTGCACGCTGGGCAGCCACCATCAGCACCTCCAGATCGACACTAGTGTACACGGCGGCATCTCTCTGTGCATTCAACAACGCAGTTAGCGTCGGTGTGTAGGATGACACCAGGTAGTCGGCGCAGCACTCCTGGTTCGGACCCTCGTATATGCCGGCCGCGTGAACAGGGGTGAAGGCGAGCTCGCCAGTTGGACACCAATGGATACGCGGCCGGTCTCGACCTTCACGTTTCTACGGCGTTGATCAGCATGTATGCCCATAGCTTGGTCTTCAAAATATACTCGCCGTCAGGCCTAGGCGAGTGATGACAGGCTTGACGACCTTACGCCATACAGCCGCAAGAACGGCGCTCGCTGCAGACATACGTTGTGATACACCCATGCCTAAACGTTGATCCTGGTCCGGCCTAGCTGACCCTCGCTGACTCAGCTTCATAGCTGCAAAAGTGAGATTCTGCAAAGCCTGTTCATCGATGTTTTCTAGATGAAGATCAATCAAGGGCTCGTCGGGAGATGCAATGATGAGCGCGTGGCACTTATTATCGTCCTCCACGAGCACAACCACAACATTGTGTGCGGCTACAGATCGTAGTGTTTCAAAGCCGCGCCCACGCATGAAGTCGTCCAGTCCGGGAAGCGCTCGGATCTCGCGGAGAGTGTGTTGTAACTGGCTCCTTTGCGCGTATAGCAGATCAAGTTCCTTAGTGTCTCCGCGGGACCTGTCGCGACACCATGCGATGTGGGAGGCCCATGGCTCGTTGCACTAGTGATCAGCCCTTGTAGTTTCGTAGCTAGAGTCGGAGGGACCCGCTCCAGCTGAAGGTGTCGCAGACCAAGCATCTCGGACCAGATTGTGCCTCGGGCACGCTCAAGTAGCTGCAGTCCAAGAGGCATCTCGTCCACGCGTGCAGCTAGTGCAAACGCACAAAGTCCCAAGTCACCTCCGTTAAGGAGCCGCTGCAACTGGGCGGAAAGGTCAATCGCAAATCCAGCAGCGAAGGTGAGAAGATCAATAGCCCTTTCGTACAGCCCAAGTAGCTCTTTGTCTTGCTCTAGAGATAAATCATACTCTTCGAACTTGTCAATGGTGTCGACAGCAAAGTCCAAGAACTCCACCATGTCAGTTGTGGGCAAATCAAAAGCCTCTCTCAGTAGTCTTAACGCGGAGCTGTAATCTCCACGAGCTTCAGAAAGTCTTGCAGACTGCCGCAATGTCTTCCATCGCAACGGGTGTGGAGCTACGTGGAGGGCAAGCGCTTCAGAAAGAAGGTCGGAAGCTTCGTCGAGCAGAAGTTGCTGCTTGGCTTCATCTCGGCCGCCTTCGGTTTCAAAGAGGTCGATCAACGAGTCGGCCAAATTTTTACAAGCCCAACCGCGATCTGTATGGTCTGCACCCAACAAGCTAACTCCCTCCCTTTCCAGCTGGACAATCTCGCTCATGATATGTTGATCGCCGGGGTTGTTGACCAGATAATTGTTCAATGAAGCCGCAAGGGTCAGGCATGCATCAGCACGCTCCTTGTGCCCCGGAGGTCGCCGTGCCAGAACTTCTTGCTGAAGTTGAATGACCTCCTGAATGATCTGAATGTCGGTTTCGCTGTCCTGAATGAGGTACAGCGCCTCCAATGCTCGAGCAAGCTCTTGGCACGTCTCGTCTCGATCATCGGAGTCTGGAAGCCGGAGCGCGAGCGCCTCCCTCCCGAAGTCGACTGCCTCGTCCAAAAGTGTAGTGTCGCCAACAAGATCAAAGCGGCCAGTAAGATGTGAACACATCTGAATGCAGACAGATGCACGATCTTCATGACCAGGAGGACATAAAGCCATCGCTTCACGTTGAATCTCAATCGCCTCGTCCAGTGCCGCAGAGTTCCCTATCTCATCCCACAAGACCCCAAGGGACATGGACAGCGCGTGACAGGATGAGCCACGGTCGGAGTGTCCAATTGGCTGCATGGCCAAAACTCGTCGCTCCAACTCTATGACCTCCTGTAGCATCGCAAGATCATTTGTAAGTGTGTAGAGAATGTAGAGCGTAGGGGACAGGTCGTCGCATGCGCTCTCCAATTCTTCGTCGCCGTCAGGAAGAAGGGAAACAGCCTCCCGCCCTAGCCTGACAGCTTCTTCGAGATCCTTTCTATCACTCGAGGTATCCTCCGTCAGTTTCCACCGTTCTGTGAGGAACCTACACATCTGAGTGCAAATGGCTGCGCGATCTTCGTGGCCTGGAGGACATAGTGAAAGTGCCTCAAATCCGATCTGGATTGCCTCGTTGAGAGTATCAGGGTCCTCCGTAACACCCCACAGAGATTCGAGAGATGAAGCCAGCTCGTGACAGGATGAGCCGCGGTCGGGATGTCCGGGTGGCCGCATGTCTAGCACTCTGCGTTCCAGCTCTATGACTTCGTGTAGAAGCGTTTGGTCATCGGTTAGCTCATATAGACCGAAGGCCGCCTCGGACAGCTCGACGCAGGCATCCTCCAGTTCCGAGTCGTCAGCATGAAGGAGGGCTACCGCCTGACGTCCAAATGTGACAGCTTCTTCGATATCTGTCCTGTCTTCTGCGCCCTCATCCTTCTCCGAGAATCGATTCGAAAGACACGCACACAGCTGAGCGCATATATCTGCGTGATCCTCGTGGCCGGGAGGGCATAAAACAAGTGCTTCACGCTCAAACTGGATCGCTTCATCGAGGAACTTCGGGTTTTCAGTCTCGTCCCATAGGATTCCCAGAGAAGTAGCCAAGCGGTGACACGATGAGCCGCGATCTGGGTGTCCAGCATGTTGTATGTCCAGTACCTTTCGCTGTAGCTGTATGACCTCGTGTAGAAGTTTTCGGTCGTCATTCATTTGCCCGTAACGAATGAATGTAGCATTGGCTAACATCTCATATGCCCAGTCCAGCTTGGGGTAGTCCTCTGGAAGTAGAGAGATCACTTTGCGCTGCAGTGTAATGGACTCTTTGACGTCCTGCTTAGTCTTGGACCAACGAAGCGAGACGGATAGATTGGCGCACGATGCAGCATGGCATGGATGACCCGAAGAATATAGAGCCGTGACCTTGCGCTGTAGTCGAACAATTTCATCCAATAAGGCAGACTGCTTTGTTTTGAAATAGTGGTGACTCAGAGATGTAGCGAGGTCGCGAAGGGCTTCTGCTCGGCCGGGGTGCCCAACAGGGCGGAGACGCAGCACCTCTCTATCAATCTCAATAACCTCCTGCATCAGTTTCTGATCGTTGTCCTTCTTCTTGGCTTGTTTCCACAGAACATTGGCGAACACTGCGCAGACTTGAGCTCTGTCTGAATGTCCCTTGGGCCTCGTAGTAAGAGCTTCTCTCCCGAGCTGGATGGTATCCTCCATCGATATGGCAGATTCTTTCGGCTCTCTGCCTAGCTCCACACCTCGAGTATGCGTATAACATTGCGCGCATCGGTCAGGGTGTCCAGGAATATATAGCCCCAGTAGCTCTGTCGCGATTTCGAGGTATGCAATCAACGCCCGTTCGTCCCTATCTGAGTTCCAGCGCTCTTTCAAGCACACAAGCAACGATTGGGCGAGTTTCGATCGGTCCGGACTGTCTAGATCGTGATCGATGTATTGGTGCATCGACAAAATTAAGGCTAGGT
This sequence comes from Limonomyces culmigenus, assembly GCA_002233555.1. Classification (NCBI taxonomy): domain Eukaryota; kingdom Fungi; phylum Basidiomycota; class Agaricomycetes; order Corticiales; family Corticiaceae; genus Limonomyces; species Limonomyces culmigenus. The sequence goes on along the minus strand of LCTX01000065.1, from coordinate 13,794 downwards.
CGCCCTCAGTAGTGCTATCCGCAAGAGATCTCAGGAGCTCATTTAATCCTCCGCTTCCCAAACTGTCACGAGTCGAGATACTGGCCATATGACTGGAGTCGAGCGCGACAGGACAAGCACTGCGTGGTAAGAGGAAGAGGCCCAAGATGTGGCTGTGTGGGCGTGCCTTCTTGTCTTCCTCTGACTATCAACGTGCACTCCACCAGTTTGGACTGTCTCTCTTTCATATTCTACGCGCAGCTCGAGGATCCGTTACCATTGGAATGTCATTCTGTTTCCCAACAAGACTTGCAAGCCTTGTTGCCAACGTATTTCAAACAAGCTGAAACTCGGCGCAGCCTTCGCTGCCTGCCGGCACCATCTAGAAAGTTCGAGATACCAATTCATGAGCCGACTTGCGCTTTATGTTAAAAGCAGCGCTCCGTGAAGAGTCATGGGATATCTCGAGCCGACTGCCACTCGTCATGCCAGCTCCACTTACACTCTACACGGCTAAGGCAAGTAGTGGATGTAGTACCATCCGGCCTCCTCTCACTAGTTGATTATCCTACTCCTGCTCTAGGTTTCTCCCTACGCGCTTCGGGTACGTTGCTGTTATTACTTTCACTTCTGCACACTTCATGACACGGCACAGGTTGAGATATGTCTTGCGCATGCCAAGGCCGACTACACACGTTATGAGGTGGCCATCATGAAGAAGGAGCGAGGAGGCTGGTACACGAGCCTTATCAACTCAACGGGACAAGTGCCGGCGCTCACATACGGCGGGCCAGATGTTCCTCCAGACGAACCATCCGTCGAGAGTGTGAAGCTCCGAGAGTCCAAGTGAGCACCCCAGCACCTTGATCACCAGCATTATTTTTTTTGATGACTTGATAGTGTGCTGGTCGAATTCGTCGCAGATCTCTACCCGAACGCCGGCCTCCTCCCCACTGACCCTGTCGGCCGTGCCAAAGCTCGTTTCTTCATTGACCTCGCCAACACGAAGTTCGCCAAACCTTACGTAGAGCATCTCCACTCGAAGGGGACATCTCTAGCTACCATCATACCTGGTCTCAAAGCCATCCAGGAATTGCTTCCTGCCGACAAGCTATTCGCTCTGGGCGACGAGTTTTCCGCTGCGGATGCATCAATCGCGCCGTTCCTGCTGCACCTGCAGGTGTTCCTCGGCGTCCGCGATATTGAAGGCGTAGGGACCGCGCTTCTTGACGAGAAGCTGGCGCGCCTATAGAAGTATTACCAAGCGCTCAAAGAGCACCCAAGCATTACTAGTACTTATGATGAGGTCAGGGTGACATGGGCTTGCGTTTTGCGACGTACCTGACACTTGTCTTTTGCAGGCTTACGTGACCAACGCCTTTACGGCATTCTTTGGGAGAGCCTAGTAGGCGATGACCCGCAACTCCATGTAGCGGATACACACTCACTTCTTTGTCGACTTGATGAATACCGACATTTGCTCAGATACTCGCTGTGCGTTATCGTTGCAACGGGCAGCCGATCACTGCTGGTCTGCCCGGGCTGTGAGCTCTCCTTTCCAAGGATCGGAAGTTCCTCACTGTTCGCGACCGCGAGGGTGTCCCAGCCGTGTTTGACAGGGGAAAAAAGGATTTTTTATGCAAGCACTGTGAGGAGGTTAAAAGCGTCCGCAGACCCTGTTCGTCAGACGCACATAGTCTGTTCCGAGCAAGAGTTGACGCCATCATGATCCGAGATAGGCTGTCGTGGACTCACCGCGGGAATGCGCCCTAGTAAAGATGCGGTGGATCGTGCCACACGTTCCAATGTCGATCTAGCTCTGCCTGTTCGAGCGAGCAGCAAGGATGTGCTGGACTCCGGACAGAGTTCGATGCGCGCATGCGCGAAGGCCAAATCGTCATGTCGGAAAGCTGTGGCGTTGTTGCACTGCCGGAACCAAATCGTATGCTCTTTCCAGCCTCCTCGAAACTATTGGCGGCTCAGTTGATTGCTGGATGCGTGTGTGTACTGGCGTATCCACCATGGGCTGTGCAACGAGCATGGGTCCGGGATAGCTCCGCCGGAAGCAATGCATGGACCTGTGCCGCAGCGGGTCTAGCAACGCGGGTCCGGCGAGGTTGTTGCCGCTCGCTCCAAAGACGTCGTCCACCCCACCTTCTTCTCTCCGTCCCTTCGCCTCGTGTCCTCGCTTTCGCCACCGTTTCCGCTCCGTCATACCGCATCCACACCGCTCGAGCCGTCTTAGACGCATATATCCTCGCGTCCGTCGATAGCACCCGTGATGCCCGGCCCCTTTGCGCCGCCGAGCGGGATGTACCCCGCACTCTACCTGTACCCACTCAACGACTCGTTCGTGCCCAAGCACATCGCTCTTCCTATTGGCCAAAGAATCAAGATCGGCCGGCAGACGAACGCGAAAACAGTGCCTGCAGAGCGGAATGGCTTCTTTGACTCGAAGGTGCTCTCTCGGCAGCACGCCGAGGTCTGGGAGGAGGGCTCAAAGGTGTGTATCATCTATATATCTACTCCGTTTCGAGCCGTCGGATGCATCATCGGATGTGTGCTGAAATGTCCGCGCGGGGCGGAGCTCGAAAGAGCAACCGCGAGGGTACACCAGCGTAGGATGTATGCGTCCTATGAAGTGTGACGGACGAGGTTCGAACCATAACAGACAGTCGTATTTGGCATGAACTCGCTTCTACAATAGTACCACATCCTGCACACCACCACTCCTCGATGCATCCGACTCTTCCTCACCTTGCCCGCGTCTCGGAACGATCGCTAACCCGCACTTCGTCTAGATTTACATCAAAGACGTCAAGAGTTCTAATGGCACATTCATCAACGGCGAACGATTGAGTCAAGAAGGCCAAGAGAGCGAGCCATTCGAGCTGAAGACGGACGATATTGTGGTACGTGTCTCACTATACTGGCCCATTCTGGAACCGTCCGTCCCTTTACTACGTCGATTCGCGGTCAATTTCGAAAGAACTCTGTTCCCTTTCTATCTTCATGTTTGCCTTGACTACTCAGAATAGTCGCTGACGTCATCCGCAGGAGTTCGGTATAGACATCGTTGGTGAGGACAACAAGACCGTCGTGCATCACAAGGTAGCCGCTCGGGTCATCTGTGTTTTCAGTGACGCCGATGCGGCCGCGGCTTCCCGCTCGGATACATCCGGTACCATCAGCCAAATTCCTGGAGGCAGCGGCTTCAACTTTGGTGGGCCGGGGAGCACGAATGGCCCTCGACGACCTGGGATGCAACAACAGCAATCTGGTCTCGGCGGCATGGGTGGCATGGGCTCCCTCCGTCCTCCGGGGAAATCTGGCCTGACCTTCGACCACATCATCTCTCGCCTGCAAGGCGAACTGCAGAAGAGTCGCGAAACTGGTGCAGAGCTGCACGGTCTAACCAACGCGATGGGTGAGATCCATGAGACTCTCGGTGGTTCCTTGGTTAGTCTATAACGAATGAAGCAGCTACCCTTCGGCGGAGGCTGACTCGGCTTTCCAGCCTCACCAGATGCCTCAGTACCCTGCGCAACTGCCGCCAGTTCGGCCGCCTCAGCCGCCGCCATCGGAGACTGGTGCCACGTCGGGCGGTTCCGACTCCGGCAGTGTTGGCGCTTCAGTGGCCCTTGGCGAACTGCAGGAGCAGCTGCGCGAGACGCAAAGCTCTCTGGCGGGCCATGTCGATAAAGTTCGTGCATTGGAGACCGTGTTCGCTGAGCATGACGCTATCAAGCGTGAAGTTGCGAACTTGCGCGAGACCATCTCTGTTCGTCAGCCCACCACCTCACACAAGGGCTCCCTCTCGCACATGTTCGACCGTCAGGAGGAGGAGGAGACGAGCTCGTTCGACGGCGAGAGCGACGACGATGACGTGCGGAGCGTTGGTACGGCAGTCCCACACGAGCTTGAGCGGGTGGAGGAGGAGGATGAAGAGGCGCTCCACACGTCCAACGACGAGGCCCAGCACCGTGCACCACGTCCGCGTACCCCGGAGCCGGGCAGCCTGGGGATGAACGATGGCGAGCACTCCTCGATGTTCACAAGCCGTGGCGGACGCTCCAGCGCCAGTCAGTTCTCGGAAATCTCGCTCTCCGACCGGTCTTCTTCTCCGTCCCCCATCTCCGAGGAGCTTGCTCAGCGCCTCGCTACTCTCGCCAGCCAACTCGAATCTGCACTCGAGATGTCCCGCAGCCTCACCCAGCAGCAAGAGCAGGCGCATGACACGATCTCTGCATTGCAGAAGAAGGTGGCCACCCTGGAAGGCCGCATGCAGGTCACCGAGGTCACCATGCAGCAGACTGCATCCGACGTCGAGGAGATCAAGGCGGCGCCCATCCCTTCCACTTCATCGGAGTCCCCCGAACGTGTTACGGAGATGGTGAGCGAGTGGAAGAAGCACGTAGACGGCCAGTGGTCGAACGTGCAGGAGGAGTGGGTGGCAGAACGCGAGCGTCTCCGTCGCGCGACCGAGGAGTGGGAGCGCCGCACGGGCGCACTTGAGACAACCGTCCAAAACGTCGTCTCTCGGGTGGACGCTGGACTGGAGCGCGTCGACAGCCTGGCTCGGCTGGGTGCCGTCGTCCGCTCTGGGGGCGAGTCAGCCAACCATGGGCTCATCACTCCGCCTAGCCCCCGGAGCGCCAACGGAGACTCCAGTCGTGTGCGGCGCCGACGCAGCCGGGCTCGGTCGCATAGCCGAGGGAGCGAGACAAGTTCGTCAGCCGTCGACGAGCACCCAGCGCTGGAGACGAGCTCGTCTGGATCGGAGGCCGCATCCTTGGCCAGCTCGATTGCCACTAGCTTTACTGGTTTACCCCGACGCACGAAGATGCCGTGGCCATTACAGAGCGTCACGGCCACGACGGCGAATGAGGACGTCGGGGACTCGGAGGATCTCGACCACGATTCGACAGGTCTGAAGCCATCCGCCGCCGATGCACGAAAGGGCGACGCCGAGCCCGGACAATACCCGTTGACGCCAAAGGCTAGCTTCGAGGATGAAGCGACACGGTCACGGGCTGCAGCGGGGACTAAGGCATTGCGATCGGCAAATGATATGGTGGGTCCTCTCTCCGTCGTTTACCTTTCTCATACTGACCTCTTTATAGCAACTTGCCTCGTATACCTCTGCGCTTGGCGTTGTGGTGCTCAGCTTGGCCACCGCAGCGGTCATGTACCGTGTGAAGCCGGACTTCGCCACCTGACCCCTTTCCGTCACATTCGTCTTGACCGTGGAACCTTAGACGTATAATCATTGCCCCAACTGTCTCGAGTTCCCAGCCCGTGGATTACGGCCTTCATTCCTTCGTCTCGCGTGCGACTCTACTCCTGCATCCCTCATTCTCTCTCTTCGCGTTCGTCGTTGCTCAGCTTAGTTTGTTTGGCTATATGTACTATCTCACGACCCTCATGAAAGTAATCCAGCACCCGTTCCACATCTTATCTACTGAGAGTTCGACATGGGTGTGACTACATTGTGTACTAAACTACTATAGATTACAGGGACAACAAGCTTGAAAGGAATGTGGTCGGCGGGGATATACGAACAAATACAAACGACAAGAGAGCACACGCATCTACAGAGACAGGCAAATGAAATGGTCCAACGAGTGTAAGGCGACCAGCGGTCGGAGACGCATGAGAGGAGGGGGAGGGGTAATAGTCATTCACAAGTTTGTCTTCTTGTGATTCCATGCACGTGTGGTGAACATAGAGCGCAGCCGTCTTCATCGTCGCATGAGCACAAGGTACTGGATCCGGTTCCCAGAGAGCTACTAGAGATGACAGAGCTTTGTGAAAACCGACCCTCGGCTGAGTCATCGTCCAGAAAGCCGAATCCTAGATCGATGACACTGCTAAACATGGATGTCGAGTCGTCAGGGTTATACTTTGTCTTTTTCTTGATTCGAAGCTTGTTTGCAACGGTTCGGCGGAGCGAGCCAATCCGTGGAAACGCACGCGATTTCACGGGGCTGGCAAGCGCTTGCTCCTGCCCGGTAGGGTGATACAGATTGGGAGTAGAAGCGGAACCGCCTGACCGGAGATGTTCCACCCGGAGATGTTGCCGGTGGTTCCCGATGCCTCCCCGTCCTTGCGTACCCTACCGCAGATGGGTGTTAGACGCGGGTTCCATTGACAACCCTTGGCTCACGCACAGCTCCTCTCCTCAAGGCTGCCTCCTCCATGACTTCGGCCTCGTGCTCATATACTGGAGCCATGATGTCCGCAGTGAGTTTGGGGGTGTGCCTGCTCTTTTCGTGCACATTGCCAGAGCCGCCGCGCCCACTTTTTATCTTCTGCGTTTGACACAAGTGTGAGATGTGACGAGGATCTCGGCGGACCGCAAGTACACACCTTGTAAGACGGTTTACAGACAGTATCGCCACGAGCAGCAGATTCAACCCCATCGGCACCGACAGGAGGTGCATATAGAGAGAGCAGGTTGAGATATCTGAAGCTGTCGGTGGATACGCCGCTGCTCGCTAGCACGGGTGTGCGCTTGATGTTGCCCGTCCCTCCACGTCCGCCATAACGCTATCATCGCTGTGAGCTGATAAGAAAGTTGAATGTTACTACCACTCACAATAACTCTAGCTGGCGCACTACGCGAGCTATAGATAGAACTAGAGTCGGAGCCGGCCAGGGTCGAGCGGCTCGAGGAGGCAGAGGCCTCCGTTTCGAAGCTTGCGCGCGAAAGCATGGCAGTCGTCAAGAAGATATTAGACCACGTCCGAACGTAAGAGCGTGCGCGACGGTATGTAAGAGGTCGGACGAGCACATGCGGGGATCCAGTATTCAGCTCTCAAGTACTTGGCGAAGGGCGGGGTGTGAGATAGAGCAGTTGGCCGCCAACTCGGGTCCTCGGCGCTCGGTTGCCTCGGAGGCCGTGGGATCTTCGGCGGGGTCGCCGCCGTCGCCCTATAGTAAGTAGCCGGCGGTGCTCAGCCACAAGGCATGCGACGGGAATCTCGTACTTGCGAGAGAACAAAGACATTGTCATTGCTTTTGCTCAGAAATGCCTGTAACATGTTTCTAGGGACGGTCTCAGCCGTTGTTGCCCCTGACGATCTCCTGCTCTTTGTGCGCTGTCGGCGATAGATTGAGACCGCTCTCTTTTGAATGTGGAAACTACGGACGACGACCTGCTCGGGGCTACATACAGTCATGCCTACGATAGCCCCTTCACACCGGAGATGACGGATCACACACTCTCCTACACACACAAACTCGATCCTACAGAGATCCCATGAGCTCTCGGCGTAGGATTATGAATTCAACAAAGGACGAACCATTATTGAGTAGAAGATACAGAGATCGGGAGACAGGGGATTGGCACTGACGGTGGAGGCAGAGGCGGAGGCGAGCGAGTGCGATGGCCAGTTATCGGAGACGTTGAACATGAGGGCGTGTTCTGCGAGATGGAAGGGGCGGAGGAAGTGTCGGTGTATGAGCCCGTGATTGATCATCTTCAACCTCCGGCATGACGCTTGTGCGCTGCGGCAAAGGCGGGAGGGGAACGCAATTAAGCATTCGAGGAATGCTCTCAAACGCGATATAGTCAGGATTGGTGCATGACGTGGGAGAAGAAGTGTTGTCCTCGCTGTCGCAAGACATGCAGTGGTCCTCGATTGAGTCATCCGAATCGATATCGCTCGCGGGTTCTTCAAACTTCTTCAGTTGGTCGGCCTCTTGACCACGTACTGTGTGAGAGGATGCATAGGTACTCGTGGTGCTAAACCGAGAGGTCGAGGCGTCGGACAGGAGGGTGCGTGAAGATGGCAAAGTGTTGTGATGAGGAGTATACCCTGTCTTCGGGCAGCAAAGGCCACCTTCATCCAATGGCCCGCAGCAAACGGCTGAGCTGTCGATGAACAGTTGTAGATCAGGCATGTGGGCTTGTCGATCGACAGCCGCCCCCAAGCAAGAGGTGGAGGTTATCGCAGCTTCCTTCGTCTTCTTGCGAGTGATGCGGAGCTTGCTGAAAACGCTACGCCGAGCTTGTGTGATCCGAGTAGGCTGCCTATCCGGAGCAGTGTCGGGTAGTACAAAATCCTCATCGGGTATGACTTGTGCTCTTGACGGACATACAGAGCTCGCCTTGCGATGTGTGTTCGGAGACGACATGGCGGAGTCCAATATGACCTTGGCCTTGATATGCTGCTCCTGGTTCCCCGAGCCGCCTCGACCTGGTACTCCCTGAGAGCAAATGAGAACAACTCATCTGTCACAGAAGATACGAAACATACAGTAGCGGCATTCATAGCTGATTCCACCACAAGCTCGTTTTCGTGCTCGTGCACTCGGGCCATGATGTCTTTCGTACACTGAGGGTAAGGCTCAGCCTTCTTGTGGACATTCCCAGAGCCTCCGCGCCCGCTCAGTAATCTCTAAGTTCGACAAGCATGTCAGCATTGGTGAGCCGAAGTTGACGGTGGTACACACCTGACAGGACGACTTGCATACGACTTCCCGACCAACAACCGCTTCGATTCTGTCTGCACCAATAGGATGTATGCACATAGACACCAAGTCCAGATAGTTGAAGCTGCCGGCCAATTAGGAGCGCTTCGCCAAGGTGGAAGCTCGCTTGATATTGCCGCCCCCTCCACGTCCACTACAATGCTGTCTTATAGCTGAGCAAGTGAAGTGAGCTTAAAATGGAGCCACTGACAATCGATTTGGGGGGGCAGGCTGTAAAGAGAGCCGACTAGCGTAGATGCCGAGGACGAGGTTGTCCGTGCTCCGATGCTTGCGCGCGTATGCATCGTTGGCTGTGGACGGAGCCGTAGGCGCGTGCGATAGACAAGATGAATGCAGAGGAGGCTGGCCGAGCATGAGAACATTGAGCATCCATGTTAATAGCTCGGAGGATCATGAGCGTAAGGGAAAGGAGCGGTGCGGGCCCGGGTCCGAGCTGTGTTATCTCTGACCTCATTGCACCTCATTGCCTGATGCCAGTGATGGTGGCCTCCCTCGGGCCTTGGAGGGGACGCCGCGCCGTATCTTATGCGTCCGATTGGCATACGGTCAAGTTCATGTTCCTTTCCACGCATGGCGCCGCCTAAGAAAACGATACGCACCCACATTTCTGGCTTGTGATCGGCGTTTGGACCTCGGTCCCTTATGCAGCACAAGCCAGCGCTCTTCTTGACGATACAGTCGAATTTCTCATAATGCAGGTGGTCGGTTCCCCCCAAATCGCCTGCATTATGCTGAATCTGCATTATGAGATGGCATTTTGGTCTCAAAATCCGTCCGGTTCCCGCCAAATTGCCTGCATTTGCAGAATGACATACTGCATTTTGACAAATTCGACTGTACGCTGTACTCCTGGGACAATGAAAGAAGAGCCAATTCGCATATCTGCGCCATTGAAAAGATCTTGGGCTGTCGCTTGTCTACTGTGGAATGCCGACACGCAAACAAAGTAGGAAGCCTAACCAAGCTGATCTGCGCCTTCATCTGTGCTCTGCGTCTTCATCTGTGCTCATCTGCTTCTCGTCCCTGTCAGGAGGAACCATGTGTTGAGCATATCCAGTTCACAGCACAGTATCTCTTTCGGAGGTCATCTCTCCGGCATGCCATTTTGCACGTACCAATGTGACGCGACTCGGACTCTTCGGTGAGCACCACTCCGACACACATGGACTGAGGATGCACTTATGCTGATGAACTGCTAGCTGCTCAGAAAGGCATGTGCGTCTAGCTGTGCTAAACGCTCTCTGGCATATCGTGTGAAGTAGTCTTCCCGCAATTGCGACGGAGCTCACATGCCGGTGATATTCTTACAATGGGGGCTGCGCGTTGCTCCATCGCCGCTATGGTCAGTAGTCGTCGAATTCATGGGTACAGGTGGTATGACTGCAGATGCAACATCCATCTTATTGGCGCCGCGCTTTTGAACTGCTGGTTAAAGAAGTGTATGAACGAGGGGAGATGGAGGGCGAGGAGATGGAAGACGAGGGAGAGGTCGCCGTAGAGACTCCAATGGACGAGGTGTATCATGCCCTTGTTCTTTCGAGAGAGATGGAAGGGTGGTTGCTGCCCCGGCATCAAATAAGGAGGCGCCAGAGACGTTGTGCGACGAGGATAGTAGGGCAATCGGAAGGGGAGGTGGATGGTGGGACCGCAAAGCAAAAGTGGGAAGTGATGGAGCAGACACTGATCTGGGTCTCGCACGTCCCAGGCTCCAAGATCGTGATGCGGCGTGGGCAGCCACTAGATCGTTTAAGAAGCTTTGTTCCAGTGGCTCGACATTGTCGCTGCCCAAAGCGGATGGTGACAGCCATTCCACATCATCATCTCCGTCATCCCATGGGTCTGTGATGTCGAGAAAACAATCCAAGGGCGAAGTGATGAGCATCGAGTCTGTTGCGTTGTGTATAGGCGAGGTTGCATCGTCTGAAACCGCGATGGCAGGCAGCCGTGGATCACAGGCAGAAGAGGACGGGGACTGGACTGCGTCTCCAGCAAAGAGCTTGGATGTCTTCGGGAATTCGGGATATGGGTCGAAGACGGTAGAAGACGGGCTTATGGCGTATGTGCTCGTTGTGCTGAGCCGTGTCACGCCTACATCCACGTTAAGGTTATCCTGCAGGTGGGTTGCTTGGAGCATAGTTTCCGATGTACTCGTGTGTTCGTGCGTCCCAAAGTTACAACCGCGGACCGGGCAATAATGCGGCCGAGTTGACCCAGTGTTATGCTCGGTATCCGAGGCGCTAGTTGGGCCTGCACCTGATATAGCAAGATGTAGACGAGCGGCGTGGAGTATAAAAGCACCAGCAGGCAGTTCCTCCTTCTTCTTGCCGATTTTGAGCTTATCCAGAACAACCCGGCCGAGCGAAGGCTTTCGGGACTGTTTACCAATGGCCGATAGCGCAGGCTGATTTGGGGAAAGTGTCGAGGTAGCGGCTGACAATGGAACGCTAGAAGACAGATGGGGTTTGGTGTCACTGTTCACCCTCAGATGCTGGTTTCCTGAACCACCGCGGCCCGACACGTTCTGGCCTTCACGTCAGGTTTTGCTCGACCCCAATTATCAGGAGAGACATACCGACTTCGATCGTTTCCTAGCGTTCGAAAGGACGATGCCCTGTTCGTGGTCGCGTGATGAGTTGTGAAAGTCAGATACGATAGCTGCCGTATGAGGAGGTAGTGTTGTCTTTGCACGAATGTTTCCAGAACCGCCACGCCCGCTCTTCGTCTTCTGTAGCTCATTTAGCATGCGTATACAATAACAAAGCGTAAGCTATGAGACGAACCTTGCTTGGCGAGCTTTCTGTTACTTCGCGGCCGCTGACCGTCTTCTCCAATCTCAACTCAAACTCCGGACCAACCGCTCGTTTGGTATTGCCAGCGCCTCCTCGTCCACTGGAGAACTGTGGGAATAGCAATGCGTAAGTCGAAGACAGAAATTGGGTCGTGTCATCACTCACAATTACATCTGCTTGGGCGTAGACGAGAGTTGCAGGCGAATGGGAGGGTGACGGGTTCATCGTGTGCTGGTCGTGGTGCCGTCGCAGGAGCAAGATAGGGAGGCAATGATACAGGTCGCTAGCTCATGACGCGTATTTTTGTCTGTGCTCTTACCACGGCGACCCATAGGCTCATCGCCATTATTCTTGTGATGATCTGTCGAAAGCAAGATGTGGAGTGGACCTGCGTCACGTCTCACTCCCTTGACCGCTTGACCGCTTGCGCGACCATCCGGATCCGGAATGTGTGACGCACTAACACTCTATACAGACCATTTTCACTCAGCGTACACCTGGTAATCTTCTTCTGGTAGGCGGAGCCTGCCGCATGGCTCTCTTTACAGCTGAAAAGTCTGATAAGGAGGATCATACAAACTCCATATCTCGGAGTCCAACGCGCCGAGCTGTCAATGTCATGGCAGAGACTTCGCGATGTGTTACTGATCCGTACATGCTCCTTGGCTGTGACCAAACCACTATCTGCAGATCATTTGGGTGATGATGTCACCGGCCACCTCGTTCCAGTGCCACGGCATCTTCCATCACGCGCTGAAGTAGAGCGACGAACGAAAAGATTATCACATTACGAAGATAGACGGGAGGTGGAAAGAGACGAGGTACGGGGAGGCCGTATATAAGTTGAGGTAGAGAGTGACTCTGATAGAAACGAGGGTGATAGAAGAGGATGTGTTGGCATCGAGTCCACAAGCGGTGGAGTACGAGATGACGAACGGAGCGGTCGTACCAATGGTGTTGGGAACAAGGTCGTATGCGCCGGTTCCGAGGGGTCTTTGAGGGGACGGGTAAAGTCGTTCTTTCTGACTGAAGTTTTCGGGCGGCCGAGTGGTGCATAGAGTGTTTCTGGTCGAGCGTCCCATGCTTCAAATCGAGGGGTTGCAACGAGGTGCTCGAATTCTTGAGCGTAGAAGCCGATGGAGGTGTCGGCGTCATCGTCGTTGTCTTCTACCTCCGAAGTAGGGTTATAGTTGGGTTGATCGATACCGTCTTCAATCTCCAAAGTTTCCGAGAAAGCCGCAGTGGAAAGGTTGGACGAATTCGTGGACGACGAACTACGTGCCATACTTCCGGCGCCTGATGCAAAGTACAGGTTGTACGTCACACTTTCGACCGGTGGTGAAGGTTGACGCGGTTTTACGGGCTTGGCTGGCGAGCGACCGCTGTCTAGTGATGCAAGCATGCCGGCTACGAACAAGCTGCCCGTGTTCGGCAAGGGCGGTCGAGACTTAGGTTCGGCTTGAGAGTCGGTGTGCCGACGCTGGCGAACCGGCCGAGAAGAAGCAAACTCAAGGACAGGCGAAGAGAACGTTGACCGGCTGGTGACCGGTGTGCTCTTGGAGGACCTTGGAGGGTCCATGGTATCAAGGAAGACATCTGTGACTGTCTCCTTGCGCCGAAGTCGGAGCTTGTGCAGAAAACCCCGACCCGCGGATTCTCGAGATACCTTGACGGTTGGCCCCTTTGAGCTTGACGACGAGGACAGCCAAGAAGAAAAGCTTTCGCTTGACACACCCGCGCCGAGGTGAGGCAACGCGACATGGTGGACATCTGGGCTGCGGGGTATCATGGGCCCAGCGTTCAGCTCGCGGCCATTCCGTATCATGGGCATGGCCTAAAGATGGTTTAGTCAGCTAGTGGATGGGATGGCGCAGCACACGTACCACCGCATCGCCTCGTCCATCACTCCGGAGTTCGCCTCCAGAAGATCTTGTAGGCGTCTCGTAATTGGACAGGATAATCGCGGTCTGTGGAGCACTCAGGAAATGTTGGACCGCAGTCAGAGGCCCACGCACAATGGCATTCGCACCGTCCACTGAGCTCAAGGACACCTGTTCCGATGAGCTCATGGATCCGCTCCTTAAGTGCGGGGTCATGGTCGCCATGTCCTTATGGCGGGGGTCATTTGGTCGCAGCTGCTAGGATCGCCCATTATAACACGGCAAGGCGACGCTAGAAGCAGAATGGTCGCTGGTCCGTCGCAGTGATGGTCACGGTTGTGGTCGGAAACGAAGAATGCTGCGCTTCTCGTTTGCTTCCTCGTTCCTGACCATGATAACACACATGGACTGCGGCTCAAGTATCCAAGTCTCCTCATGATTACTACTTGCACTTCAAAATCGTCACATATTACACATGTCGTGTGGACCAGATCGCCCTCCCGGCGGCCTCCCGCCGCTCCCGCTGCCAGCGTCCTGGCATGGCAACTCGAGCTTCAGCCTCACCTCCCATGTATGGAGAGCGATGATCAAAGAGGAAGATAGCTTCTCACGCAAGATCGTGCTCTATGTCGCAAAACCGGCATTGGCCG